>JBAMBJ010001594.1:0-32056 GCA_037043495.1 Drosophila recens
GCGCACATGAGTCAGAAAGTTAATTTCAAAGGATGCTGCAAGTTATTTTTCCCATACACTCATCCTCACTCACTCACTCACTCACTCACTCAGCCTGGCAGATGTTCTTGTTGTTATTGTTGTTGTTGTTGTTGAGCCTGTCATAATTTTTTCTATCGCACGTTTTTGCTCCACATTTCGTTGCTCTTTTGCCACACTTAAAGCTCTGTTCGCAGTAACTGTAACTAAAGTTTGTTGTTTTCTTCTATCCCAATTTTGGTATTTGTTTCTCTGTTCTGGTTGTTGTTGTTGTTGTTTCCATTCCCCCCTCTCTCTTTCTAGCATAAAAAGTTTTATTGGCGCCATTCGGTCTGCCGCACAACCCAAAATGTATGTTACAACAAAGACTCGCCTCTCTCCACTCTCCACACTCTCCCCACTCTCCACTCGCTCCACTCTGCTCTTCTCTCTCTCTTTAAAATTCTGCTCAATTCCGTTTGCTCTGCATGAATTTTTGTTCATGCATTGTTTGTTTTATTTTTAACTGTTTTTATTGTTGGATTTTTTTGGGGCGTGGCCGCGGTCAACAATTATTTTTGGCTATAAATAAATTTTGCATATGCAAGCAAGCAAAAAAGCGTTTGCCATTGATATTTGATTATGGCACGGACTATACACTGATAACTTCCACCTGTGTGTGTGTGTGTGTGAGTGTGTGTGTGTGTGTGTGTGTGTGTGTGTGTGTGTGTGTGTGTGGAGACTGTTTGTTGCATGCCATTGCTTAAATACACGCACACACACACACATACAACAACAGCAAATTAACATTATGCAAATGGAGTTCATGACAAAGGAATCCGTTCCAATGTTGTTGCTGTTGTTGCTGTTAAGCTTTCGATTGGACTTTAAATTGTTGCGGTACTTGAAAGCTATCAGATCTATTGAAACACGAGCCACAGAATGATTTAGCTAGGGATGGCAAAAAAACTTTATTAATCGATTTTTGAATCATATGATTAATTTAAGCTACGCGATTATTAATTGCAATTAATCGACGAAAAATAAAAATAATCGATTAATCAAATGATTAATTTTTGTTATAGTTTTTAAAAATATTGTGTAATGCAATGACATTGTATAGCAACAAAAAATTAAGAACAATAATAAAATGCCCAAAAAATATGAATACAGTGTCTCACAGCTCAAAGTATGCAGATCAAATTTTAACATTTAAGGCTTATTTGAGCCGTTATCGTTTACACATTTTCATCAATGGAAAGCTCACTTAAATTCCGTTTGAATGACACAAAACTTTCTTTAACCCCATTAAGTACCCTTCGAAAATTTAAAATTTATGTAAAAGTCTACTTTTTCAACTTTTTTCCTCGATTTTTCACAAAAAATATTTAGATGCAGAAAATTTTGTTAAACAATTCTAAAGGTAACTGCAAAAAAAAACTTTCAAACATATTTTTGCTACTATTTTTTTGGAATAAAATCTCCATGTTTTTTTCCCTGAAAAAATTTTGGCAATGACGCGATTATTTGATCGAATAATCGATTAGTGTTACAATTAATCGCTACACATTTAACGATACAATTAAATCGCCAATGGAAGCAAATTAATCGATTATTGTGTATCATATGATTAATCGTGCCATCCCTAATTTAGCACATTTATCAGTTGATATTTAAGAACTTGTCTTGAACGGGAGATAAGAAAACTGCAAATGCTTGAGAATTTATAATATGACATTAATTGTAAAGATTGAACAATCTCAGTTCTAAGCCCTAAGCTTTAGCCTGGTTATCAGTGCCTGCTTCTTGAGATTGTAAATTGTATGGAAAAGCTTTACCAGATTTTTAAATTGTTAAGTTAATCAACGTAATTTCCAGAGATATAAATATATTATTATTATTATATTATATATTTTTTTTATTTTAATTTATTTTTTATTTAAATTCACTTAACAATTATTGAGCATTAAAAATATTTACCCATATAAAATCTTATTCCAGTTGGTTTATCTTTAACAAATTTTTTAGTAGTTTGCTTAAACTTTTGTTTTTCTTAGAAACATGGCAGTTAAGCTTCAAGTTGGCTAATTAACAGTTGGCCATAACTTTTTAGAACTGAGTGCAAAGCGACTTTTTAGCCATTGTTTTGAATCAGCAGATTTTTGGTTTAATGGCTAAACTTAAAGCTCGACTGTCAAGTGGGGAGGGAGGGGAAAGGGGTAGGGGGAGTCTAAGACCGACAAGCTTTTGGTCTAAACTGGCTCACAAACAGCAACCGCAGCAAATCTGCATATTATACGAGCTATCTACCCCCCCCCTCCCCCACCAACATCTTCTTGGCCAAAATGAAGCTCTCCTGGGCCATGATGCCTCAAAGAGTTTGGCTTGGAAACTTGTGCACGTTTTCCCACATTTATCAGGATAAGGAAATCTTTCATCTAGCTGTAAAATATATAGGGAAAGGTGAAGGCAAGAAACGATTTGCATATAGGGAGAGTGAGAGGGAGAGAAATATGTGTAGAGACAAAGAGAGAGAGGGAGGGAGAGAGGCATACGCTTCTAATTAATGTTAATGAAACTTATTTGGGGGAAATGGCAAGGTGAGAAGGGAAGAAGTGGAAGTGCCAGGTGAGAGTGCTCGTTAAGTTCTTGTCGTTACACAGAAAAAAAAATCCAAGACATTTAGGCCGAATTCAATCCGAAACGATGTCAGAATCTCGGATTTATATGATACTTGATACTTGATTTTTTCAATCCCGAATTCAATCCTGAAATTCTTAAATTCGGACTAAAAAAATTTTATTAATTATAATGTTTTTCGTTACAGCTAAACTTGTTTTAACAAATTTTTTTTAGGACTTTTTTTATAAACGTTTTTTTTAACTTTTTTTTTAAACGTTTTTTTTCAACTTTTTTTTTTTTATTTATTTTATTTAGATATTTTATTTTAGATATTTTATTTTAAATTTTTTTTTTAATTTTTATATTTTAACCTTTTTTTTTTAATTGACGTCGGGAATCGAACCTAGATTTTTTTCAAACTGAAGCCACCGGACCGGTTGAAATGAGAGAGGCCGAGAGAGAATTTTCCTCTCGCGCTCAGCAAATGTGTATTTTCCCATTTCAATCCCGATACAGGCTTGATTATTCAGCGTAATCCTGAATACATACTTAAAAAATGCGAGCTTAAATTAAGTATTTTATACTTGATTTTAGAATGGCATTTTTTTTTTCCTGTGTATATATTCAACAAAATTCGTTATTATATTTGTGTATCTGTCAGATACATTTGTATCTCTCAGTTACATTTGTATCTGCAAGCGACATTTGTATCTGCAAGTTACATTTGTATCTATAGCATGTGTGTCTGTGTCTGTGTCTGGCTGCCATTTCAATGCAGCTTTTCCTCAATTGCGTGTTATTGTTTTTTTTATTTTTTTGTTGCTTTGCACTTGACTGTCGTTTAGCTGCCACTCAGCAATAACAACGATAACAGCAATAACAACAACAACAACAACAACAACACACCCACGACTAGCAATAAAAACACATGTTGCACGCATATCTAATGGATTCAATCGATAACAGTGCTTGCTAAACTGTAAACACTTTAAATAGTTTTCCATGTTTGTCGCAATCTCTTATCAATTGCGTGTTAACTGTTAACTGATAAGCAGATGTCGCTAAAAACAGTTAGCATATACATACATGAAAATATAAAATATTTAAAAATAACATTTATTTATTTATTAATTTATTGTCAGGCCAAAAGCAATTAATGTAAAAATTATATAAATATATTTAAATTTAAAAATTAAATTAAAATTAAACGCTCTGGGGTATCTAAAATGAAAGAGAAAATAAAAACCAGACAACTTAATTTAATTTTAAATTTTATTTATTGTTTATTTTATGTGTGCGAAAATTCCATTTATTTGACAGACAACCTTAAAAAGCATAACAATATTTGTGATATCAACTGATAAGCGTTATCAGCTACGCAAACTTTGATTTTTGTATGCTTTACTTTGACAATTGTCTTGGTTTTTTGGCTCATTAAATTATCACAATTGAATTAAGAACTTGATAAAAAACATTTCAATGCCGCAATGAATAATTTATGGCCATTTATAAATGCCCCTCCATTAGAAACTTTTAGCCCTGTTGAACCTTGGCTGAGATTTAAAGTCAATTTATTGGTACGCTGCTGATAATGGCCCTCGGCAGGCAACAAACAAACAAACAAACAACAAACACTTGAAACAGTTTTTCACTTGTAATTTATATGGCAAATATTGGGATTGTAAGTGCTACGCGAGGGATCCAAGAACTTGCACCCCAATATTCTCTGGTTACCCCAAAATCTTTGCATAAATTTACCGACAATTTAAAAGGTCATCGAAACGGGCTAAGCAACAAAAAACAACAACAACAACAACCACGACAGAGAAAAGGCTGCCAAAAGTCCCAAGTTAACTGCTTAAGCAGGCCTGTTAATAATTCAGAACGTGTCTAAGACTCACCTACTGTTTTCCTTTTCCCCCATTTATTTATTTTCTTGGCCAACATCCCAGAAGTGTCAGCGTGCAAATTCTCCTATTATATGCAAATTTTTCACTCCAAAAGTCACTTGCCACAAAATGAGCTACATAAATTTTCCAGGCGTTGCTTTTGATTTTTCATTGGCCACAAAAAAAAGTGACTAAAGTATTTAAATGGCTTGTTGAAAGCATGAATTTGTTGTGCATGAATATTTTGTAGTATTTATTTACATGGTATATTATGCAGATTTCAGCTTGGAATTGTTTAAGCATAAAATTAATAAAGTTTTTTTATGTCGTAATTAAAAACCCCAATAGATACAGATAAAGAAACTTAAGATTTCACTTAAGATTTGACAACCACTTCAATTAAAAAAAGCTCAAGAAATTGAAGTGTATTTGTTGCCAAGGAAATATCATTTGAAGTGTGAGATAATTATATTTGTTAATAAGTTTATTTAAGCTCTAAAAATTAGTGAAATTTTTATTAAAACGTAACATTTATTTAGGAATCATATTCGGGTCTATTCCGAATTCCGAAAATCGACAATAATTATCGTTTTCAAAACGCGTGCTGTAGAGTCACCGGATTTAAAAGTCAACGCCATTTAAAGCTTAAAAATAAATTTTTTAAATTATAAACTGAAAATTATAATAATGTTGAACATTTTTAGAATCGTTTAACGTCACAACTTCAGCTTTAAACAGTTGAAGTGTATATAAAAATAATTTTTTTATAAGCATCTGTAAAAAATATTGCTTGAAAAACAAAACCGAGCTGTTCTGAATTCCACTTTAATTTTTGTTATTGCTACCAACTCTCGCAATCAAAAGCTTCTTAGCCTTCTATTTGCTATATTTGACCTAAAATATTTAAAGTGAAATTTCGAAACGTTTTCGAAAACGAGTTCAATAAGTAAAAACAAGTCCATTACGATCGGAATTGGGAACAGCAAAAAAAAAAGTTTCGTTTCGTTTTTACTTTTTGAAAACGTTCGGAATTCGGAACAAGCCTGATTATTAATTTAACTTCTTTTTGATTGGAATATTAAAAGTTTTTTAATTTTTATCTTCCATTTTTATAGATATTTTCTTAATTTACGGTTAAAATTCAAAAAAATGCTTTTTAACATGATAACTTGGTTTTGTTTGAAAAATATAATCTGAATTATGAACATTTTAAAAATATACCTAAAATGTTTAACTGTAATATGCATTTATTTCTTAAATACAATCTGAATTTGTAGGGTATCTGTGGTGCGTTGCAGCACGTTAAGTGTTGCCTTTAGGTCTCCAGCTTGTTTATTACCCAAATGCTCCTGAATTATGTCGTTTGCATGTCCTTTTAGTAGACAGCACAGCTTGTGGGCCACTTAGCCTAAGCAGGCTAACAGACAGACCGACAGACCGACAGACAGACGGACAGACGGAGGGAGGGACAGACAGACAGACAGACAGCCTAGTCTCATCGCGTTTTCTTTGCACTTTTCTTTTTTCATATATTTTATTTTGTATACTTTTATCGCCTGCTGTTAATAATCACGCGCCGCTGGCTCCCTTCAGTCGGAGCTTTTTTTAGGGCGTGTCCTTGGGCTTTTCTGCTTCTTGCTTCTGTTAGTACCAAGGTCCAGAGTTTGCTTAATGGTGTTCCATCTAATTGTAAGCAAATTAAAATCGCTCGTGCCTGCCAAAAGATGCACAAAGACATGTTCTAGGCAAGGTCTTTGTGCCACTCACACACATAGGTATACACTCACACACACACACACAGACAGGCTTTATCTCTGGCAAAGGATATATGGCCATATTTAAGTGCCACTTTTTCTTCTACATATTTTTTTTTTTTGTGGCCACAAAGCTGAACATATTTTTCGTGCAGATTTTCAAGGCGTTGTCAGTGTTTGCGGTGGCTTTTCCAATTTTCCACATTTTCCCCACACTGAATTCTGCTTTAATATGTGTAAAGTGAATTATTTTATGCATATGAAAATATTTTCTTTATGCTTTTTTGCATCATTGACTATTTTTAGAGCATGGCACTTATTGATGGCAGTCTTTTAAGTTTTCATTTTATATGTATGTATGTAGTTTAATGAGACTTTATATAATTGCTTAATTCTCTTTAACGACTGCTTTTAACTTATGTCGAGAGTATCTTAAAATTGTGTGTAGTATTTAGCATAAGGTGTTACGGGTGTACTGCAAATTGAGTGTAGTTTAAGTTTATAGTTTTAATGACTCATAAAAAGTGCAGACAACACTGTTTTGTAAAATGAAACTAAAAAGAAAATATCTTCATAATAATTATATAAAATGGAGTCTTTTTGTAACAGGACAAACATTTATTTTAAATATTTATTAAAGAAAAATAGAATTAATTAATAATAAAATAATAATTAATTATAAATTGTATATCAAAGTCGTTAAGTAAATCTAAACCTGATTTTTAAATTAAGTGTTTTTATTATTTAGTAAATTTTTTATTCAAATCAAAAATAGTAGCAAATTTTTGTTGTTATCTAACAATAAATAAATAAATTATAAAATAATAATAAATTGTATTTTAAAGTCGTAAAATAAAAATAAAACTGATTTGTAAATAAAATATATTTATTATTTAGTAAGTTTTTTATGCAAATCAAAAATAGTACCAAATTTTCGTTGTTATCTAAAAATAAATAAATAAATTATAAAATGATAAATAATTACAATTTGTATTTCAAAGTCGTGAAATATATATATATATATATATATATATATATATATAACTGATTTTCAAATAAAATGTATTTATTATTTAGTAACTTTTTTATTCAAATCAAAAAAAGTAGCGAATTTTTGTTGTTATCTAAAAGTCAATAAATAAATTATGTTTTAAAAATGAAAATTAAGTTTTGCTATTGTATTATTTTTCAACAATATCCCTAATTTAATTATTGTTTAGTAACTCTTTTATTTAGATAAAAAATAAAAGTTTGTTTTAAATATTTCCATAAAAATAATCATATAATTTCTATTTTTAAAAATAACAATTGTTAGGCTCTTAGCCTTAAATTGTTATTGACATTTGCCGCAGGCAGGGAATGAAATTAAATGGAATGAAATGAAATTCCTTTTATAACTGAAGGTCTCGCCTCCCAATTACAGTTTAATAATTAACTTGCCATTTCAATTAGGCATTTCCCCCGCCCCCTTTCCACCGCCCACTACTATTAAGTTGTTTTACCTGTGTAAATTACTTGCCTTTTGGCTGTGGAAACTACAAGAAAATTGACAATAAACATGCGCTGACATTGCGTATGCGTAATATTGTTAGTGCTGCTCGTTTCACATACGCCCCGTTGCCCATTAAGACAATAATTCAAATGTGTTTTAGCTAAATGCGTCGCATAATTCCCACAACGTGCATTTCGACTCTGGGGTCAACATACCGAAATGGGCCATAAAACATGTAATCCATGGACCTCGTTGAATAATAGGGATGAGAAAGAGAGAGAGGGACAGAGTGGATGAACAAAAGCGAAGGCAAATTTATAAAGATAGCCAAAGTTTGTGTGTGCGATTCTTTGCAGATGGCTAACATAATGTTAGCCATGTTTATAACCCGTAAAACAGTTACCACCCACTATTCCCATTTCCATCGCCCACCTCATCTGTATTTTTTTTTATCGTTTTTCACTTGAATTATGACTGTGCGACGAATTGTACAAAACGCTTTGCACTTGTTCATGTTACTTTTTATGCCCGTTACTTAAAAAATATGTTAGGGTATATTGTGCTCGTTGCAATGTATGTAACAGGGAGAGGGAAGCATCTCCGACAGTCGATATAGCCATGTCCGTCTGTCCGTCCGCTAACTTCTATTATTAGCTATCATCCAACTTAAACGCAACAAGATCAGACAAATAGAAAGGTTTTAATGGCTGTTTTAAGTTTCCAGCAATATAAGGGCCTAAAAGTATGCAATACAAAATATTGTACGTACTTTAAAATCAGTAACGGGTATCCTATAGTCGGGAACTCGACTATTACTTGTTCCGCTAGTTCGTTCTGTTTTTTTTTCTTTTTTTTTGATTTGTGCTCGAGAATCCATTTAATTTTCTAGTACATCTCTTTCTGTATTAATATCTATTCGACAACTTTGCTGTCTATCTGTGTAACAGTGCGTGTGTGTATGTCTATACATACATATATCGCATACTAATTTTAGTCTGTCTGCTTTGCTTATTTTTTTTCGCTTTTATCTGCCTTCGTTTTTGGCTTGTGCGAAAACATTTCGTTGATATTTTTATTTGATTATCTTCTGTTCAGTCTTCTTTACGTTTACCTGCTCTCTCTCTCTTTCTCTCGCGCATTTCAACTATATAAATATTTATTCTAATTTCTAAGAAATTTCTATTTACTCTTTTGCAAAAAAAAAAGTAGAAACATAAAATAAATATTTTACGGCTAGTTTATTAGTTGTTTTTTTATGCTGTGTTTCGCATCTTTTTTCATTTTGTTATTTATAGAATTTTATTGACAGGGCTTTTGCCTCTCTCTCTGTATATAAAATACTTTGCTAACTAAATAATATATACTACTTATGTATATTTCTGTTGAGCTCTAGTTTCAACAGCTGCGGCTAGTTTTGTTAAACTCGTTTCAAATTTTAATGCCATGAATCATGAAGTCACAAACATAAATTGTTAGAGCAGATGAGGGAAAGAAATAGAGAGAGAGAAAGGAATAGAGACTGAGTAAGATTACAAACAAACTAATTCTTATTTTTGATTGCACGTTTCATTTTTTTTTTATACTATGTTGTGTCTGTTTTATTTGACATAAAAGCGAGCTGAAAAATTCAATTACGCTTTATTGGCAATTTGTGCACAAACATTCTCTTTTCATTCATCATCCGACATAATGCCACATATACTATATACATATGATTGTTTACCTTAATTACACATTCAGCGTCAATCAAAAGCGTTAACAGTCTTAACAACAACAACAACAACAAGAACAGTAAGTGCATAAAAGGGTTCACTTGGTTGAGTTCTCAGCATGCGACACTTGACACGCGACTCTTGTAGCCATTGCCAGGACAATGAAAGGAAAACCGAGACTAAAGAGCAGCAGAAATAAAAGAAAATAAAGCAAAGAGAGTGCAAGCACTGTAAACTTTATTGTGTGGGTTTTTTTATGCTCGGCACCCTCAGCCTACAATTTGTAAAGCAGCAGCATTCCAAGTAATGAAATCTGCGCAATTTTCATAAATATTTTGTATGAAAATTGATGAAAAATATCGCATTTATTAATAATATAATTGAATTTTATCTGGAAAATATGAAAAATATCGCATTTATTAAAAATTGAATTGAATTTTATCTGGAAAATATGAAAGATATCGTATTTATTAATAATTAAATTGAATTTTATCTGGCTGCCTAAAAGTATGCAACGTTTTTAGTTTAGAATTTCAATAAGAGTTTTGTTGAAATATCTGAGTGGAAATTACTTTGAAAAATAAAATCAAAGGCATTTCATTAAATTGAAAATAAATATTGAATGAAAATATTTTTTGAAATCAGTTGTAAATATATTTGTTTTCATTTTGTATAGTAAAAATTTATTAACATTTATTTTTCATTTGAACCAAAAATAAAAATTATTTGTTTATTTATTGATGGCTAAACAAACAAACGTTGTTTTGTTGAAAAACATAAAAGAAATTATTTTAATCAGAAATTCAGCTACTTTTAAATTTTGCACCAAAAAGTAGACAACTATTATTTTGCCCGAATTGAGGTGAAAGAGATTTTGGGAAGGCAATGTGTGTGTGTAGCACTTTTACTACGCTTGCACTGTTTATTGTTATTATCTAGGCTGCTTGGCAGCTCAGTATCTCATTGCCTTTTCCCCTTCCCAACGCTGCAGTATTATGAGGCAGTTTCAGTTTGCTCCATTCTCCATTCCTCATTCGCCATTCCTCATTCTCCTTTTCCTCCTCCCTGTTTAACTAGAAGCTCTTTTGTCAGCACTTCGAGTTGAGTTGAGTTGGGTTTTTGTTGTGAGTTTTGTTTGCCTCGCTTGTTTAGGCCTGAATTGGCCCATTTTAGTGGCACGTGGCAACATTGTTGTGGCTGTTATCGTTGCTGTTGTTGTTGTTGAAACGATTCGTGCAACATGTCGCATAGCTTAAAGAGGAAGAAGAAGACAACGCCCCCCAGTGCAAATTGTAACTTGCGATGACTTTTGTTGCCCTTTAAAGTTGCCCCCAAACACAAATTAGCTTTGCAGTCAAGTGACGGCAGGTGTAATTTATAAAATTACATTTTCATTTTCATTCTCATTTTCATTTAAAGCCATAAGTTGAGCCAACAACAACAACAACAACAGCAAGTAACTGTGATTTCAATTTACTTGTGGGCTGATCATAAAAAATAAACAAAACTTTTGCCATTTTGGCCAGACTTGAAAACTCTGTGGCATACTTTTGGGCCACAATGTCGTCTGTTGTCGAAGCTTGTTAAATTTATGGCCCGTGATGCTGGCTGACAGTTTTCGGCCAACTCAATTTGCCATGCCTTTGAACTTTATTAGCAATTTTGGCATTTGGTTTTGGTTTTGATTTTTATTAAGTTTTTTATTATTTATTTGGCACCTTTTATCATTTGTCAAACTGTCATTTGCTCAATGGCGACACTAGAACAATCAGTCAATTTGTCGTAGTTCTCTGCCTTTCACACCCTTCTTCTACCACCTTCCTCTTTGGCCAAGTCAAGTGCAAACAGAAATCTGAAATCAGAATTCAAAATTCCCGCAGCAACAAAAGGAATAAATATGAAATATGATTTCATATAATAAATATGAAATATGATTTCATATAGGGGTAGCAAAGGGCTTTACATATATATGTATAGTGAGGTCTGCTCAATCACCCGATTCCTCATTTATTTGCCATTTAAATTTCAATTACTCACTTGCAATTCGACCCTGAAAAATTGCGAGTTTGTTGAATTATTGAAACGCTTGATTGAAGCTGAGCGTAAAATCCAATCAGCAAACTCAGTTACTCACACATACATACAGCGAGTCAGCTCAATTTATGCAATAGCCTTTTTTACGAGGGTTATCTCAACAGTTTGAGCGCTTATAAATAAATGCGAGCGAACAAAAATGGTTTAAAAATTCCAATTTAAAATTAAAAACGCCGAATTCGATTTTGAAAATAAACAACAGAATTTTTTTGCAAATTTACAATTTAAAAAAAAGTACTTCTATTTATTTAAATTGAAAACAAAAATTTAAAAGCGTGGTTAAATTAAATTCAACAAAGTGAAAAGTTAGAAAAGGCTTCGCATCTGAGTTTCGCCACATTTTCAACGTTTTATAATAAACAAATTTAGCTCAAAATTGCAGCACACAATTAACTAATTTTAAATAAATAAACACAAATGTATATAAATTTTATAAATTAAATTTGCACATGATAATTAAGCAAACAAAATAAAAATAAGTAGAAGCAATAAATTTTCGTTAAAAAATGTTTAAAAAATTCTAATTAAGCATTAAAATAAAAAAAATTATTCAGAGAAAAAAGCCTAGTTCAAGTTTCAATTTAACTTTAAATCTAAGGCAATTTTTGCGAAATTTGGAATTGAGATGCGAAACAGGCCTCAAAATCTCTAGAGTGTAAGTTCTTGTAACGAACTTCTTTGCCGTTATTTGTCCCAGTTGGAGTTGTGAGTTCATCTTGGTCGAAGAATACAGCTAAATGACAAGTTAAACAGTTGAGAGTTTCGATTTTGCTGTTGCTTTAGCTCCCAGCGGAATTCAAATAAAGAGAAAAGCAAATTGTGGTGCGTGAGTTATACATTTGTCCTCACTTACCTCTTCCCCACATCTTAATCGTAAGCTGTCAACGCCCTCAGCATTATCGCTAATGCACCATGGCCTTCAATCCACTCTAATGTAATCAAAGCCGGACCACTCTAATATAAATATTCCATGCCAGTATAATCACGTAAACATAGTTGGACCAAAGAACACTTTGGCCACCACACACCAATTCAAACCCATAATGTAAACATAAGGGCATCTTATAGAATTATGTTATAAGTCAATGATTGTATCGCAAGAGCTTCAGTTTATACTCAACCCCGAATAAAACCACTTCAAAATAAATATATTAATTATTACGAGTGCTGTATTTGTTTCATTTATTTATGTTTCATTTATTGTGAACTTAAAACATATAAGTGGCGCAGCCGGTCTTAACGGACAAATAAAAACAAACACAAAAAAAGAGTGATTTCTTGCAAACAGCCAAAGGCATAAGCAGAATCATTTAAGTGTAAAAACGTAAAAAGTGACATAAGAACAGACAAAGTCATAATTGTGTCATCAAAGAACCCAAATAAAAAAAATTAATTAACAAGTGAGCCGTATAAAAAAAAAAATTGATAAATATGGTAAACGAAAATAATGCAACGCAAAGGCGCATTCAGGAACTTACGCGAATCCGGAAAAGATATAACATTGAAAATGAAACCCAATTTATACCCACATTTTATGGAGACGAAGATGCTCTGAATGGATTCATCGCGTCGGTGGATCAAGTGATGCAGGAATATGGAGACGACGCAGATAAAGTATTCAGTGTGATTTTGAACACGAAAATTGAAGGACAACCCCGAGATATATTAACATTAGGTAATAGACCAACAACATGGCAACAATGCAAGGAGACACTACGTTACAATTATGGACCAAGAATGGACCAAATGGGACTCACTAGGAAAATTAACAACCTCAGAGTGACCAGCATCAGAGACCTGGATATCAAAGTAAGATACATTGTAGAAGAAATAACTGATTTCGCGGTATTTGAAAACATTGAAAATTTTGTTAATATATTAAGTGCTTTATTAATACAAAGAATAAAAGAGTTAGCCTCAGGCTCCATGGCAGTTTCATTAATGCCCCTTACCACAGTACCAGCAGTTAGAGATGAGATAGCAAAGTATATTGGTCTAAATCAGGGACCGTAATCATTATAAGTAGACCTCGGATTTTGCATATTTGCATGTTCTTATAGGGATAAGATAGGTGAATTCTGATAACACCAAAGTTCGTTTCGTTAAAAATAGAGTGGAAAACGATGCGCATATTTTTTTTTTTTTGCATATTTGCATGAAATGAATATGCAAAATATATGCAAAATATGCAAAATATATGCAAAATATGCAAAATATATGCAAAATATGCAAAATATATGCAAAATATGCAAACAAAAATGTATATTTAACAAATCAAATAATAATACAAAAATCGATTCATAGGGTGGAATAAATATTAAAATTTTAATAAATGTAATAAAAGTAAAAATAATGAGAAAAACAAAAAAAAAATTGGTTTACTAATCCAGAAATATAAAAAAATTAAAAATGTTATGTAATTAAAAATCATTGCATCGACCGGATTGAGATCCGAACTCCAATCTCGTGTTTAGCATGCCGCGCACTTATCACTTCGACCACTACGCCACTTGGACTGATGCTGGCAAAATCGATATACATACTTGATATACATTCTGGCAGAGTAAATGTAAAATGATAAAATTGACCATTAATTCTTTTTATATTATTTTCATATGAAGGAATTAGCGACAGGAAACGATGATCCCACTTTTTCAGCTATTAGATATAACAATTTTCGACTGTGGAAATCAATTTTTTGATGAAATTCGATTGCAATTGCATATGTTTTGCATATTTTGCATATTTTTTGCATGTTTTGCATATTTTTTGCATGTTTTGCATATTTTTTTGCATATTTTGCATATATTATGCATATTTTTTTTGCATATTTTTTGCATATAATTTGCATATTTTCGACATGCATTAAAAATTGGTTTTTTTAAATTATAACATACCTAAATACAAAGTTTGGTACCAATCTGATGAAAAATGTGGAAGTATGCAAAATCCGAGGTCTAATTATAAGTTATACGTATAATAAAAATTACATTGCAATGATTATATTTTAATTTTTAACAATTTTGTTTAGTGATAATAATTATTTTTGAGTAATTTTATAAAACTCAGACCGTAATCATTATTTTTGATAAAAACAAATAAAACTCAAAAATAATGATTATTAATGATTTTTACTTTTTTCTTCAGTGAAAATAATTATTTTTGAGTAATTTTATAAATCTAAGACCGTAATCATTATTCTTGATAAAAAAAAATAAAACTCAATAATAATGATTATTTATGATTTTTATTTTTTTCGCTCAAAATAAAACTCAACAGTAATTTACGACCTCTGGGTTAAATATTTTGCCAATATTATTTTTTATTCTTATAAATGGAACCTAAAGCTACCTTCCAGCAACATTTTTTGTATTTTGTATTTGTTTCATTTATTTATGTTTCATTTATTGTGAACTTAAAACATATAAGTCGTGCGATTGCTCATACGCAACGTTGGCTGCAAAATGTATATAGAAAAAAAGCGTAACGAAAATGAAGAAAATTACGAATATACACTACTACTGGCCAAATAATAAGTACTCTTTTTTTTACTTCTTCACAGTAAAAAAAATATATTTGGAAATGTATTTGATACAAAACTTTCCTTAACCCATTAATACCCATTGAAAATTTCGAATTAATATAAATGTCTACTTTTGAAACTTTTTTCCTCGATTTTTATTCAAAAAATGTTTTGATGCAGAACAATTTTTCAAACAATTCTAAGAGTCACTGCCAAAATTTTCAAATAACTTTTCCCTAGTATTTATTATAATTTTTGAAAATTACTTTAAAGGCACTTATTCGTCATTTTCATACAATAAGTGCCTCTTAAGAAATTTTCAAAAAATTATAAATAATTTTAGCGAAAAGATTTTTGAAAAATTTCTTTGCAGAGTCACTATAAGAATTGTTTGAAAAACTTTTTTGTATCAAAAAATTTTTTTTTATAATCGAAATTGTCAATGGGTTAAGGAAAGTTTTGCATCTTTCAAACGGACTTTTCCAAATTTATTTTTTAAACATGAAGACTTGACTTACAATAGCTGTTATAGTAAAAGGAAGAGTTTACTTATTATTTTGGCTAGTAGTGTATGTATGTATAAAAGTTGTTAAGCACAAAACTGGGCGTGTAATGTGGGCGTGAAACGTGCGTTGGATTTAGGCGGGTTTTTTTTTTTGTCTACCTCTCTAGCAATTTACTCGCTCTCTCTATAGAGAGAGAGAGAGAGAGAGGGGGCATAGAGCTCTCGTATCATCATTTAATATTGCTGTAGGTAAGAACGCATGATGTTGGCCACATTTTGTGGCTTTTGCTGTGTGTTGTTGTTGTTGTTCTTGTTTCGTTATGGGAAGCACGTGATTTCGCTGGGGAGCATTTTAACTTAATTAGGAACGGTTGAAGCATATAAGACTGACAAGAGAGTAGGACAGACAGACAGACACACACACACACACACACACACACACACACACACACACATGTACACATATTGAGTTGGCTTATATAAATATTTACGTTATATTAGCGCCGAGTGGTTTTTGGCAGTCCAAAGATCTATGGCCAATTGAAGCCACAATCAATAAGCCAAAATGGAGTCATTAATGTTAATTTAAGCATCTTATTCACTCACTTACTCCCTTTCTTTCTCTCTCTCTATTCACTTACAGCACAGAAATTTTGCCTCGTCTACGAATTCCTCGAATGATGAGCAAAAAAAGGTGGAGAAGCACAAAAAGGAAACATCAACGAATGGTAAGAGATATTAACTTAAATATTTATCCTGTAAATATTTGGCTTTAATGCGGCAAATTGATTGTGAGACAAGAGAACAAGAGAGAAAACTTGTTAGCCTAAGTAGTTGAAGTTGTTATTACCAATCAATTTTACAGTAGAGAATCAGAATCAGAATGAGATTAAAGTTGTGTGGGAATATTGCGATAATTGTAAATCGCAGAAACTCAAAGATTGTAAAAATTTGGAATGCAAACATAGACCCGGCGATCATTTGGCCATTCGTGCTGAGAACTTTACAAAAAATCAGCGACACAAATTAATGATGGACAATTACGAGGCGTATAAGAAAAAACACGAGTTGGAAGCAGTTCGAGAAGTTCGAGCCAAGTTAGAGCGAGAAGTGCAGGCAACTGACGTGAAAGTCGCACTACAAAAGAAAATGAAAATGAGTCGATTTCAAAAATGGAAGGCCAATCAGCGTAGTAAGTAACTTTTTGCCATAGCCTTATATTTGTCAATTATCTAAACTTATGCCTCAAACAGAGTCTTCTGGCAACAATCTAAATCTAATCAATAAAATGGTCTGGAATGTATTCAAATGGAGAAAAGCAAACCAAAAAAATGTTGCTACTAAAATGCAAAAGAAAAATAATAATAATGAAACGCAAGTCAAGAAAAATAATCAGTTTCAAAAGAAAACTAAAGATGTTTAATTAAAGATTTATTCAAAAAACTAATGTGCAGACTAGACAGAGTTAATGAAATGTGGCTTTTGCTGTCCGGTCGTCTGTCTGTCTCATCAGGCTAGACATCGAGCCAGCAAAATCCGAATTTCATCGTTGACAAAGTTCAGAGCACCATTAAAATAAATAGAACAAATAAAAAAATTATTATTTTCTGCATCAAAATCGTATTCTTTTGGAATATTTAGATTTATTTCTTTCCAACACTGTCCACTTTTTCCATATTTCATTACCCTGACAGTTTCAAAATCCATAACTTTGTCAAAATCCAATCAATATAAAGGTCCCATAACTTTGTCTAAATCCAATCGATATACATAATTATAATTTTTTGAACTTCAATTTGATTCTTTATTATGTTTTTACTCACTTGAAAACTATAGTTTTTCTCAACACTGTCCACATTTTCCATACTTACTCCTTGACAATTTTCCATACTTACTCCTTGACACTTTTTAGAAAACTTCTTGCTTCATTCTGGGTATCAACCGAAACGAATATCGGTTTTAGTTATGGTTTCGGCTGTTCTGATTTAGACTTTCGGTTTCGAAAAATTTTTGTGTAACGGTTAACGGTTTTTTGTATGTTTTCGGTATGCTTTCGGTGCACAAAAAAAATGATTGAAAACGTTAAAAACATGTATGTATGCAAACAAAAATTCAAAAATGTTAAAAGTAAAGATCTTTTTAAGAAAAAAAAATCAAATTTACTTTTGAAAACCAGAATTACACCTTAAAACCATGAATTAAATTTTATGCTTGAGCGATTGAAACTAACCGTTATGCATGAATCGGTTGCTTAACGGTTATTTCGGTTGGAATAAATTCGGTTAGCGGTTACGGTTAGCGGTTACAGTTAACGGTTACGGTTAACAGTTAACGGTTACGGTTGCGGTTACGGTCAACGGTTATGGTTTCAGCTTTAATTCCTGATTTTATTTATGTGAAAATTTTCATTTTTTTCCAACACTTTAATTCCAATAGTTTCCACTGGAAACTTTCCAGTCTATAATCTAATGGATTAAGCAGAAGTTATACATATATTAGCTGATTAGTTTACATATATAATTTGCAATTTATGGCTGCAATTACCACAGCTTTTGCCCCCGCAACCACCCACAGAAAAACCGTTCGCTGCAACCGCAATTGTATCTATAATTAGCAAAATATATGTACATATTTGCCCTTTTACTTTATAAATAAATTATTATAAATAATTTGCGGGCAGCTCTCTGTGGCAACTCATTAAATAAAAGTTTGTTTTATTTATTTAGTCATTAAATAGATTAAAATTTATACAAAATACAATGGAGCAAAAAAATATGTTTAAAAGATTGAGCTCAAAATAAGTGTAATAATAATAATAATACGATAGTATTTTTGGATAATTCTTTTGCTTTGGCTTTACGTATAAAGCTAAGCAACTTAATGATAAATATATGGTTATTATAATTTAACTTATTCAATTTAATTTATTTTGTTCTTATTGTTTTAGCCCAAAACCCAAAAGTCGTTGCTTTATGATTAGTTTACATTCTATCGTCGAGACTGTCGTAGAGTTTTTCATCGATTGTCTGTCGTCTGTCCAATGAATTGATACTCTCCTCTGTCTGTTGTTGTTGTTCGAGTTTCTCTTTCTCTTTGGCTGGATCGTATATCTCGAACTCTTCAAACTCAATCTCATCGTATTTGCGTCGCTCGTAGATGCTTCTATCATTCGCCACATAGTGTCGCACCACAGTCCGGTCCACAATTGTAGATGCACTGCTGCTGGCATTGCTCAAACGACGCTCCTGAGGCTGTATCTGTATCTGTGACTCATGAATCTCAATGGGCACCAGGATTTGTTCCGGCTGACAAGTTTTGACATCATCTTGGCCATCATTGTGTTTCGGCTTTGGCTTGGCCAGTGTATAGGCCAAATCCACATTGCGATTGCGACATATTTTACTGTTATTATTGGGCTTATCACTGCCACGCCCAGCACTCGATTCAAGGCGTATGTTCATGGCCTGACTGTGATAAGTTGTTGTTGTTGCCGTTGTTGTCTCCACCTCCTGCTGCTGTTGTTCATTAGGCATCAACATCATCAACTCGGTTTCCATCTGCTGCTGAGGCATCACATTTATGTGATTATTTACTGTCACTTGTCTTGGAGCTGTCGCCTCGAGAATCTTGTCCTTAGCAACATTGCTCTGACTGTTAATGGTCACATTCACTTGGCCATCGCCCGGTTGATTGCACTCAAAGTGATGGACCATCTTACGCACCAGCTCCGTGTCGCCCATGATGTGGTTCATGTTGTTGTCTCCTCCTCACTTCTCCTTCTTCCTCGGCACCCGCCAGCTCCAAGCGACTGCTGCAGCTGTTCGACTTGACCAATTTGAATTTAATGCCTGCAAATGAGACAAATTTGATATCATTTGTTATTTGAGCGAAATCATTTTACAATATTATCCACATAAAAAAAAACAATTTTTTATTGAATTTTACATTAAATTCAAGCTATATTATATTAATTTATTAGCTACTATTTGCGTTATCAAAAAGCCAAGTTTTCATTGAATTTTACATTAAACTCAAGTCACATTTGATTAATTTAAAATCAACTCTTTTCTCTATCAAAAAGCCAAGTTTTCATTCAAATACATTTTTCATTGAAATTTACATTAAATTGAAGTTACATTATATTAATTTATTAGCTACTATTTTCGTTATCTAAAAGCCAAGTTTTCATTGAAATTTAAATTGAATTCAAGTTAGATTATGATTAATTATTAAAGCTACTATTTTCGTTATCAAAAAGCCAAGTTTTCATTGAATTTTACATTAAATTCAAGTCACATTAGATTAATTTAAAATCAACTATTTTCTCTATCAAAAAGCCAAGTTTTCATTCAAAAAATGTTTCATTGAAATTTACATTAAATTCAAGTCACATTAGACTAATATATTAGCTACTATTTTCGGTATAAAAAAGCCAAGTTTTCATTGAAATTTACATTAAGTTCAAGTCACATAAGATTAATTTATTAGCTTCTACTTTCCTAATCAAAAAGCCAAGTTTTCATTCAAGTCTCACTCGAATATTTCAACATTAACGTAGACTTCAAAAAATTTGATTTATTACTCAACTAAAAGAGTCAAATTTGTCATTACAATTTCTAGAATTTTGAAATTAATCTCAACCAGCAGTAGATTTATATTTTTAAACAAATCCTTTTGAATTTTTTCAACAAATGCTTGGAATAATATTAAAATCGTTGCAGCACAAATTTCCAGTACTTTTCTGAATTTAAAACAATTTGAATGTCTAATTAAAAATATGTCAATTAATAACGCATTTCAAATTTGCAAATTTGTGATGTCTTTTGAGTAACTAAATTAATTTAATTAATTAATTGAGTGCAACAAATTGTCTTTTAGTATATTCAGCCCATTTTTTAATTGAATTTGATGCCATAAATTAATCAAATTAAAGCAAGTGTCCAGAACATTTTTATTTCAAAATTTTTAGCACATTTTACCATTAACAAATTAAATTAGTTACAACAAAAAGTTGACATGCAAAAATAATATAAACATTTGTATTAAACGAGCTTTGAATTCAATTGATGAATTAAAGTAGTTTAACTAGTATTTAACATCTTTTGATTACAATTGATTAAATAAACAAGTTTAATTAACAATTACAGTTGTGTAAAATTATATTTTTACTATTAAACTAATAACTATTTCCTGTTTATTTTATTAAAGTTAATTCACTTAATCAACACCCAAAAATTGCCTCAATAAATGCGAATCAAACTTTTGCAAAATTAATATTAAAATCCAACTAAATAGAAATAAAACAATTAAGAAACGAAAACCTTAAAAATACATATAGTAAATTGTTTGAGAAGGGAAGATTACATTTGCAATTTATGAGGCACACTCACCTTGATAGGAATCCTGTTGCACCTCCAAAAGTTGCAGTTGTTGTTGTTGTTGCTGTCGTTGATGTTGCTGGTGTTGTCGTTGTTGTTGTTGTTCGTGTTCATAGCACTCGTTGCATGCCTCAATTTGACGCACTCGTGTTCGTGTGCGTGTATCGGCATTGTTCGCATTTCCACTTCCATTTACACATCCATTTCCATTGCCATATCCACTTCCATTCATCAGCTGCGGATTTGACTGCCCTGGCAATGGCAGCCCTGGTTCCAGCACGCGTCCGCCGTAATAGGTAACCGTGGAGCCGCATTCGCGTATTTTGGCCAAGATATCCTGTTGTTGGAAGGAGTGAAAAGGAAATGGTCAAGTTTATGTGCTGCCATGAAATGTCCTTAATGGGACATAAAGCGGCTTCTGCTTTGTCCTACACTGATCAAAAAATTGCTGCTTATTTAGAGATACACTTTTTAGATGTAAATTACAACAATAATAAATTAAAAAATTTAAAAACTACTTGTTTTTTTATTTGAAATATTCAGATATATTTGAAAAAACCACAATATAATTATATTTTAATATTTAAAATGTCGTTATATCAAAAATTTGTTGTTTTTTGATCTGAATATTATATAATACAATTTTTAAAATTATTAAAATATTTTAGTTCCTTAAATAAGTTTAAAAATTTGCTTATTTATTATTTTTTTGTTATTATGTTTTTTTTTTATTATTTTTTTTGTTGTTTTTGTTATTTATTATTTTAATACCTTAAATGTCGTTATATCAAAAATTTGTTGTTTTTTGATATGAATATTAACTTATAAAATTATTAAAATACTTTAGTTCTTTAAATAAGTTTAAGAATTTGCTAATTTATAATTTTTTTGTCTAAAAATCAACAAATATTTATCAATTTAATTTTTAAAAATTTAGAATTGTTACGGTCTCTGGTTTTTTATATTAATTATAAGTTAAAATATTAAAAAAAACTTGTTTTTTGTTCTGAATATTATATTATAAAAGAATACTCTAATT
Organism: Drosophila recens; assembly: GCA_037043495.1. NCBI lineage: Eukaryota > Metazoa > Arthropoda > Insecta > Diptera > Drosophilidae > Drosophila > Drosophila recens. The sequence goes on from JBAMBJ010001594.1 coordinate 22,006, forward strand.
TTACTTTTTAAAATGTAAATTTTTTATCATAATTTTTTAATGAGATCAGGAAATTCGTTTACTAATTTTTGGCTAAAAATCAACAAATATTTGTTTATTTAAATTTTAAATTAAAATTTTTACGATCTCTGATTTTTTCAAATTTTTTCCGGAAATATTCTTAAATAAGAGAAATATTCATTTTTGGAGATCACTTTCTTTTCTCTCAGTGTACTTACATTGCTGACATAATAGGATTCGCACATGTCCGTCTCCACATCATCGTCGTCATCATCATCATCATCATTACCATGGTCATCATTATCTTGTTCATGATGATGATTATTATTACCCTGCTCCTGCTCCTGCATCTCAAGATTGGCCTGCTCATAAATCTGACGATAGCGAGCATCACCTGTAGTTGCCCCTCCCACTCCCACTCCACCGCCTCCCACACACCAGGTGCGTCGACTGGCCAACTTGGCTCTGGCCTTGGCATTGGCCGCATTGCTATTGTGTCTTCTGACCACATCGAGGACATGGACGCCCTTGCAGGCCATCACTGGCGACTCCTGTTGATTGTGACACTCGCCACAGGGCGAGGACAAGTCACCGCTGGAGATGCCACTCGACAGACTGGCGTTATCCCAGTGCCTCCTGTCCTTGCGCTCCTCCAGCAACTCCATGCCCTTGGGCTGCTCCTCAGCTGCTGTCGCGGCGCCTCCATAGCTCGTATCAATGGTCAGATAGCGATAACCACGTGCTCTCCTCGTTTTGGGACTCAGTTGGCAGGCGGAACCACCGAATTTCTGCTGGGATTGCACCAGGATTCCCTGTCCAGGCGTGGGCAGCACATGCTGCTCGAAAAAGCGACGCACATTGCGCACCGTATCCGGATCGGGCAACTCGTCTTCATAGAGCTCCCTGTTGACTCGGACGGGCTGATAGAAGAAATGCCGCTTGGCAGCAGCTCCTCCCCCGCCTCCGCCTAATCCCACTCCTCCAAGCTGTCGTTGTCGTGGTTTCTTGGCAGTGGTTGTAGTCTTGGCATTTGCCTGCTGCTGCTGCTTGACAGGCTTCACTGTACTGGTAGCTCCTCCAATTCCCACTGTCAATGGTCGCTCAATCTTTGTCCTCACGGGCTCCACAATCACCACATTGTTGTTGCTCAGCAGCTCCTGGAAACTGTAATCCTGCAGATAGGCATGGATATAAAAAAAAAAACATTTTAATATTGAAATAAAAAAAATATTTAAATAAAAAAAATATATATAAAAAATAAAAATAAAATAATATCACAAAATTAAATTTATATTTAAGACGGTAGTGTCCAAAATGTCAATAGCCTATACAATTCTGCCAGTGTCGCAGCCGACACATGAACAAAGAGAGAGAGAGAGAAATTACGTGTGTTCTATAAATAGCACGCTCGGCGGCTTGTGCTCTCACGATGCGTGTGCTCGGCTTTCTGTTCTCTCACGAAGCATCTGATCGGCTGATGCTTTGTGAAGTCAGTCGCTGAGTTGCGTTAAATGAGGAGAGACCGCACAGCGCTAGACTTTTATCATACACTGCAACTAATGCTTTGCTCTCTTTACGTCTCCAACTGTAACAATGCGACAGTTCGAATATGTTTGAAACTTAAGCCATAATTATATACTGAAGACTAGATACTAGTAAATAAACTGAATAGTATTTCCAAATATCCTTACAAGACAATTTGTATGTTAAACAAAATTGATAAGTGATAATAATAAAATAAGTTCATCATGAAAAAGAAAGAGCTCAATATATTCCTTAACTATAAAAGGTACTTCATACGAATTCCGAAATTTTTTAAAGGAATTCTAAAAATTGCACGATTTTTAATAAAATATTTTTGACTTCGGCTTTTCCTCATTTTTGTTTTCACAATTTTTGTCTTCCTAAATTTTGTTTTTCCAATTTTGTCTTCCTTATTTTGAATTCTCAATAACTGTATTCCTAATATCGGTATTGTAATTTTGGATTCCTAATAACACTCATCCTAATTTTGGATTCCTCAATTTTTCTTCCAAATTTTCGTATTCTAAGTAATATTTTTCGACATGCGTATATAGAATCACTATTAAATATCGTATAATAGTTTTTTTAATTAAATTAAATATAGATAACGATATCAACTTCATGTTGTTTCCTACCTGCAGATATTGAATGAGTCCATCGAATTGTGCCTCCTTTTTGTTCCTGGCCGTCAGAATGTTGCTCCTCATCAGCTGCTGTGAGCCGAGCACCTTGTAGCGTATATGATCAAACTGCGCCGCATCCTCATCATCATCATCGTCCTCATCATTATCGTTATCATTTGGTGCTGCACTCACAATTGTGGCCTTTTTAGAGCCATCTCCGCCCAATTCCACAATCTCAATGGAAGGCGGCATTATGCTGCTAAAGTCGCTGGAAATTTGTACAGATTTCTCGCTGACTTTGTCACCCAGCTGGAAGTGCAAGCGTGAGCTGGTTTCCGACTGGGTTTCGGTCTCCGCTTTCCCGCTGGGTTCATTGCCAGCCAACTTGTTCCAGTAACACTTGACGGCATCCACTTTTTGCAGATATTCCTGGGCCACTTGGCCAGCTCCATTGCACACAGTGCTGGCCATGCTTTTAGAGCTGCTTCGTCTTCGCAGCGTGTCATTGCTGTCCACCACATGCAGAATCTGTGGACGTGACATTTTGAATGAATCGCTGGCTAATACCTTAATGGGTCGCGCCTTGTAAATGGGCGCTCCTGTGCTGAGCACACGTCTCTCACTCGGTTTGCCACTCGACGAGCTGCTCGAGCGACGCAGCGAGCGTTGGGAGTGGGAATGGGAGTGGGAGTGTGGAGTGAAGTCTGTGTTTGTGGCTGGCGTGGATGGTGTTGCCTCCTGCTCCTCTATAGCTTCCGTTTGAATGATGTTGTTCTGTGCGTCGGTGACTATAATGCGAAAGGATTGCGGCGGCGATTGTTGTTGTTGTTGTTGTTGCTCCTCCTTAGGCTTTTCCTGTTGCCACTGTTGCTGCTGGTTTTCTGGTTTGCTCAACTTTTGCTGCTGCTTTTCCCTCAAGTTCTTCTCCAGTTGCCTCTGCTGCTGGTTTTCTGATTTGCTCAACTGCTGCTGATTCTTTTGTAGCTGCTCCTCCTGGTTTTGGTGCAGCTGCTTCCTCAGGTTCTCCTCCTTACTCTGTTGCTGTTCCCTCGCCTTCTTCTCCTGTTTCCACAGCTGTTGCTTGCTTGACTTGGCCTCTTCTCTCTGTTTCTTTGCTTCCTCCAGCTGCTGCTCCCTCTTTAATCTCTGCTCCTTTCTCCACTTTTCCTCTTCCTCCTCCTCACCTTGCTCCTTTCGCTGTCGTATCTCCTGAGCACGTCGCTCAATTAACTTGCTAAAGTTGGCCACCTCAATGACAGTCGCTTCCTTGGGCTGTTCCGCCTGTGAAATGGACACGCACAGATTATCGTTATCCTCCTCTGTCTCTATCTCTTCTTCCGCCTCTGTCAAAGGTGGCGGTGGTGGTGGCAGTGGTTCCTCTTCCTCCTCTTCTTCCGCCTCCGGCTCTTCGTTTTCCGCTTCCTGCACTTGAATCGACGCTGACTGAGATTCCCGCTGTTTTTCCCGCTTCTCCTCTAGTTTCCCCTCTCTACTCGATTCCTTTTCCGCTTCCTTTTCGCGCTGCCTTTCGCGCTCCTCGTACTCCTTTTGCCTCGCCCGCTGATGGGCGCGTCCAAAGCGTCGTATGGAGTCGTAGGTCTCGGCGCGGGTTACCACCTGGGGTTGCTCTCCACCAGCTGTCTGCTGTTGTCTCTGCTCCTTGCGCTGCTGCTGTCTCTGCAGATTGTAGGAGCTGCGCAGTTCCTTGTCAATATTCTCGCACACCTTGAGACTCACGCCAATGTTGACATCCGGCAAGCTATGGTATTGATTCTCCACCAGATTTGATTTGTGCTTAATGATTATGTGACTGTCGGTTGCCTGACGCTGCAGTTCCGGCGTGGATGCAGTTGCTCCTCCCGCTGTTCCCGCTCCCTGTTGCTGCTCCTGCTTTTGTTTGCGCTTCTCCACGACACTCAGGATGCGCGGTTTGTTGTTGCCGCCTTCGATTTTGAGTATCTGCGTAAAGATCTGTGTCTCCTCTGGTTCGTAGCTGGAATCCTCGATGGAAATGTGCAGCAGACTGCGACTTTCGCTCTCTAGGAGACTTGTGCGCTGCTCAAAGGACTCACAACTCTCGCCAATCAACGTGCACTCGGAACTGTCCTCGGAGCTCAAGTAGACGGAATCGTAGGCAATCAGTTTGTCCAGCTGTTCACGCTTCAAAGTGCCATCCGTATCCGAAGTCTCCGTTTCAGTTTCAGTTTCAGTGGGCGTGGGCAACAGACTGTGCTCCCGTTGCTCCTTGTGCTCCACTTGACCCTGCTGCTCCTCCGGCTCCTCCTCTTCCTCGCTGCTCTCGAAACGCGTCCTTGTTGTTGTCGTCAGACTAATTAGCTCGTAGCTTTCCTCACCTGTAGGGATGGCAAAAAAAATGCATTAATCGATTATTGAATCATATGATAAATTTAAGCTACGCAATTATTAATTGCAATTAATCGACGAAAAATAAAAATAATCGATTAATCAAATGATTAATTTTTGTTATAGTTTTTTAAAATATTGTGTAATGCAATGCCATTGTATAGCAACAAAAAAGTTAAGAACAATAATAAAATGCCGAAAAAATGTAAGAGTAATTTTCTTATCAATGCGGCAACTCTTGAATAAAAAAAAAAATTGTATTAAATAGAGGGTATTTTATAATGATTTTATAATGATGATGAAGAATTTTCTGCGGGTCTCTTCTACTTTTTTTTTAAATGAATTTTGATATTTTATTGTAAACCATGTAAAACACAAAAAAGTGCAATTTTTATCAAAATTAAAAAAAAAAAAAAGTTGAATCACCCGCAAAAAATTCTTTCACCTAAAATTATTATAAATTACCTTCTATCTAATACAATTTTTTTTTTTATTCAAGAGTTGCCGCATAGATAAGAAAATTACCTCGTTAACATATTTTCATCAATGGAAATGTCATTTAAATTCCGTTTGAATGACACAAAACTTTCTATAACCCATTAAGTACCCTTCGAAAATTTCAAATTTATGTAAAAGTCTACTTTTTCAACTTTTTTTGCTCGATTTTTCACAAAAAATATTTTGATGCGGAAAATTTTGTTAAACAATTCTAAGAGTGACTGCAAAAAAAAAGTTTACAAAAAAAAAGTTTTCGAATAATCGATTAGTGTTTCAATTAATCGCAACACATTTTACGATACAATTAAATCGCCAATGGAAGCAAAATAATCGATTATTGTGTATCATATGATTAATATTGCCATCCCTACTCACCTGTCTGTCCCTGAAAGATCTCCTCGATGTGCGTTAAATCGTATTCCTGCTCGGACAACGACGGACTGTCCGTCTGATCGTCCGAATTGCTCGTGGTTGTCTCGGGAAACACGCTGCTCTGACTCTGATGGTGCTCCGGACCGGATTCGCCGCCCAGATCAATGTGTCGCTCGCGTTGGAACCGCTGTTGATGCTGCTGCTGTTGCTGCTGGCGTCGCGATTGATAGATGCGCGGTCTTTCGCTCAACAAGGTGACCGCCTGCTCCAATGCCTCGAATTCTAAAGAGGAAGGCTGCAGTTGCTCCACGTGATGGGGATGGGAATGGGGATGGGAATGCGAGTGTGGATTCTGATGCAGCGAGTTCTTGAAATAGTCGGAATTTAAACTTTCCAAGTCGCTTTTGTCGTTGTGCCACGGATGCAGTTGCTCACTCAATCCCAATCCCAATGCCAAGGCGTCCAAGCGTTTCAGATTATCATAGTACACATCAAAGTCGCGTGAGTCGCGATGTTGTTGTTGTTGTCGCTGACGATGCTGCTGCTGTTGTTCTTGTTGCTGTTGTTGCTGTTGCTGCTGTTGTTGCTTCAGCAACTGTTGCTGCTGATGCGAATCGCAAGTTGTTGCACCGCTCGTATTGCTCTGAGCGTCGTCTGTTGGCTCCTCGCTTTGCTGCTCTTTATGCTGCAGTCTGCGGAGAGAGAGAGAGAGAGAGAGAGAGAGAGAGAGAGAGAGAGAGAGAGACAGAGAGAGAGAGAGAGATAGAGATAATATTGCCATTGTTTAGCATTTGTCGGTTAATATCAAAAGCACAAATTATAGTCAAGTTTGTGGCCTCGGTTTGTCAAATGCTTGACTGACTGATGCCACTGTAATTGCACTGACATTGAGTTTAGTTGTTCTATGCACGCAATTCCACAGATAAATCATGTGATTTGTCAGTCAATCAAACAGCAGCCAAGTCAGTCAGTCAGTCAATCAACGAGTTTATGTTGGAGATGTAAATTAAAACAGATGCGAATAATGATACAAATGTTATTGTAATTGATAAAGAATTTGACAGTCAATCAAATGTCAATTTCAGTGCTTGGTCAATCAGTCAGTCAATCAATCAATCAACTGCTTAGAAGCATGAACATGATAACTGAAAGATTTTCTTCAATAGCTCGAATTTTAATTTGAAAACCTGACCATCAATCAAACAGTCAGTCAGTCAATCAACAGGATATTGAATAAGCTGAAAGAGGGAGCTTTGAACTATGGCTCAGCTTAAAATGATTTTCTTTAATAGTCGTAGTTTGAATTGTGCTAGAAAGTAAAAGAATTCAAAATTCCTCGGTCAATCAAATAACAGCTTAGTCAGTCAGTCAATCAACAAGATTATTCAAGTTGGAAATTAAGAGTTAAACTTGGAGTAACTTAATTGAAAATGTTAGTTCAATATGTGTATTTCAAATCTGTTAGTCAATCAACAGTTTGATAGGCTAGTCAGTCAATCAGTCAATCAACAAGCTAATAAGCAAGTTTGAAAAAATTAAAACTTGGCTTAAGCAGATTTTCTATAATTTTATTATAATTTAAGTTTTAATTGTGTTGAGAAGTAAGTCAAATTGTCAGTCAATCAGCTTGTTTAGTCAGTCAATCAACAAGATTATACGCATGTTGACAGTTGGAGAACTGAACTGAAACTCAGCTTAAATAGTTTGAATAGCGAATTTAAAGTTTGACAGTTTGTCAGCAGCTGGAAAGCCCAGTAAGTCAGTCAATCAGTCAGTCAATCAAACAGCTTATGAGCAAGCTGATAGTTAAAGGGAAAAATTAATACTTGGATTAAGCACATTTGCTAAAATTTTGTTTTAATTTAAGTTTCTTTAAGTGCTGCGAATCAATTTGTCAGTCAATCAGATTGTTCAGTCAGTCAGTCAGTCAGTCAATCAACAAGAACTGAACTAAAACTCAGCTTAAATAGTTTGAACAGCGAATTAAAAGTTAGACAGTTTGTCAGCAGCTTGATAGCCCTGTAAGTCAGTCAATCAGTCAGTCAGTCAAACAATCAACACAATAATAAGCCTGCTAACAGTCGGAGATGAGAACTAAAGACATGGCTTAAACAAATTTGCTTTAATAGTTGAGTCTTTGTCCAACTGACGCAGGGAAGTCATGGCCCTTATCTAATCTGCCATTACGACACATTAAGCGTATCCAGCTTTAGGAACTGAACCCCGTTCTTGACACTTGACCTAAAACCCGGTTGCATTGTCAGCTCAGTTTACGACTCACGTTGCACTTGGACGCAATGTTTGCTCAGTCACTTGACGCGACGATTTGTGGCTAAATAAATGACAGACGAGGATGATGAGGCGAGAGACGAGAATGAGAATGAGAAGCAACAGCAGCAGCAGAAACATTCGCAGCTCAGCTGTCATTGCCAGCAGAAGGATGTGTGTCCTGAGAGACAGGGAGACGGAGACAGAGACGGAGAGAGCCCGAAGCTAAAAGCTTTTGAATGACACCATAAATCAGAAAAGGATGTGACACATGATATGGCAATAAATTCAACTCTAACTCAACTTTAAAAACAACAATTAGCACTTTTAAGTTATGCAATACAATAGTTTAAAGTGGCACTAGAAAAAACAAATTGCGAACACACATTTAACGCAATTTTGCGGTGGCATCAAATGTCAAAAACACAATTGTCGAATTGGCAACCGACCAATAAACGATAAATCGACCACAATACAAATTTCGCCTTTTGCCTTATGGGCCTACAAAATGCAGTGACAACCTGTTGACTGTGTTGTGTTGAGTTGGCCAAGAGCGTCGCGTAACAACTGCGAAAAGACGCTGGCAAACAAATTGACTTTGACTACGTTTACGAGGTTTACGAGGCGTATGCGTGATCTCTCTCTTCGTTTCGCTACACTAGACAACAAAATAATGAAGTATAATTATAATGTGCAATTATGATCAATTTTCAGCATTGATAATCAAGTTCTCAGGGCAACTCTAAAGTTTGCATTCTCAAAAACAGATTCACTTCACATGTGCCACATAAATGGGAAAATATATTTGACGATGATTTAGTTTTTGGGAAATATTAAAATAAAGGAATAGAAAACTTTTATGTACACTACTGTCCAAAATAATAAGTACCCTCTTTTTTTTATTATAACAATAAGTGCCTTTTAAGCAATTTTTAAAAAATTTTAAGAAATATTAGGGAAAAGTTTTTTGAAATTTTTTTAAAAAATCGAGGAACAAAGTTTAAAAAGTAGACATTTACAGAAGTTCGAATTTAAACGACCTTTACAAATTTTTTTTTTTTAATATGAAGACTTGACTTACAACATCTGTTATAGTAAAAAATCGGTGAATTATTATTTTGGCCAGTAGTGTATATAACAAGTTGATTTGATATTATAATATTGTATTGTGACTGTTTTTAATTCATGAATTTACTTGAAAATTTTTCTTGTCTTAATAATGGAACTTATTTATTTATTAACAAAAATATGACACTATTTTGATAATAATTATAGTTTAATGATTCAGTATTTCAATCTAAAATATTTTACCAGACATTTATCTAAAATTAATCATAGCTTTCGTTTTGTCCTTTGTTTCACACTTATCTCAATATTTTCTAAAATTTTCTATCATTTAAAAATCATTTCTTAAATTTTGTTGTACTAGTGTATTCTAGCTGAGCAGTGAATAATTCCGTTATATAACGTTTTTATTGCACTTTAGCTAATATTAATTTTTTATTTCCATCCCCTTTCGATTTAATACTTAAACTGGTTTTTTGCGTATTCATTGTATTTAAAAGCAAGTTATTTAATGTTTTCTTCAAGTCATTATCTAAATGTTTAGTCAAAAGCTCAGTTAACTGACTGAAAAATAGATCTATGCTCTATTCGATTTCTTTATTAATCGTGTTGTCCAGTGTGTTTAGTCTATATAGTTTTTTCGGCAATTAAATATTTCTTATATTGAATTTTGAATCTTTTAAGATGAAGGAACTAAGCTAACAAGATTCTATTCACAACCCCATAAGCCTTTATTTATCTTGATGATCTAGTGTATTTATAGGCAACTTAATAGTATCCTTATCACATACTACTTCAGCCATAACAATTACAACATTAATTCTATAGCTAATTTGATTTTTAACTACTTTCCATTCGATTAACCTTGTTGTCTAGTGCTTTCTAGTCGCTTTATTATTTGTTTTTTTCGGGGTCCAAGTGATTCACTTACCGTGGCGATTCGCGGAAAAAACCGCGATTAACTAGCCGGGCACGCGGTATTAGCTGCGATCGTCGTCGACTGCTGTTGGCGGAACCAATTTGCAGATCGCTAAACGTCTCCTCACGTATCACCGCCAAACTGCGCGATCGCCTCAAGCTGCACGATTCGCTGCCAAAGTCCAAATACGTTGCGGTCACTGTTGCTCCACTTGTTGCTGCCTTTTCTGTTATTTCTGCTGTGGTTGTTGCTGCTTTTTCTGTTATTGCTGCTGTGGTTGTTGCTGTTGTTGTTGTGGCTACTGTTGCTGTTTCAGTGGGTGAGGGTGGTTGTGGTGTTGTTGCTGCTGGCTCAAAGCTGTTGTCATTAACTGAAAGCAATTCGAATATTAATAAATACTCTTATGCTCATTAAAAAT
>JBAMBJ010001595.1:0-103357 GCA_037043495.1 Drosophila recens
ACAAATTCAAATCACAAAACTTTTACGCAAAACTGTGTGAAAAGTTGGCAAAGTGTTTTGCATATTGAGCATAAATCAATTATGCATCTTTAAGATAATTTTCTTGAGTTGCTCTGAAAGCGCAAATACAAAAAAACATGCATATTAAATGCCATGCACATAATTTAATTTTTATCTAATTTTAAGCATTTCCTCGAAAACGCAACACAATTTTCCGCAACAACAAATTACACACACACGCACGCACACAAAGAAAATACAATGTATGTATGTACATGAAAAATTGCCTACACGTCAAACAAATTGTCATTGTTGTTGCTGCTGTTTGTTGTACAGTCGAACTTCCTAACTCGAACTTCCCTAACTCGAAGTCTCTCTAACTCGAACAAAATCGAGTGGCAATACTTGGCAAATTTCATACAATTCTACTTCCCTAACCCGAAGTCTCCCTAACTCGAACCTTTTTTCGTGGATAATGGTGATTCGAGTTAGGGAAGTTCGACTGTATTTGTATTTTTTTTGTTGCTGCTGACGTCGTTCGACGCTGCGCTGCACGTTTCAAAACTTTCGCTCGCTAGATGGCGCCACACGTACCGTTTTTGAGCGACAATTGAAAAATCTGATTGAATTTTTTACTTTTTCTCTTTGCACTTCTTATCGCTTATCGTTTGTCGTTTATATCGTTGCGTGTGTGCGTGTGATATAGTATTATTATCCTATAATTGATGAATCAATTGCAATTGCAATCAATTGTGATTTTCTTATCGATTAACCTTATTATTATCATTGCTTTATCAGTCAACTGAAATCGTTTCAGTTTAAAAATACGAAAGCGAAATCGTTCTCCTTGAACCGCATATTATAATGGGTCTATTATAAGACCTATAAGTAGAATTCCGCGAAAGTGGATGTACAATTTAATAGATCTGCATAGACAATTTCCAAGAACTTATCACGTATCTTTTTTTTAAATGTATTTCTCTATCTCTCTTGGCATAATTTTGCACCTAAAACAAACATAAAAATCTAAAAGTCTAGAAAAACTCAACTTAATTCTTGTTAAATTTCATGTGATTTTCTTTTTCTTTGCTCTGCACGTTTTTCACGTAATGTGTTTGTATTTGAGAAAAAAACGGAAAATGTGGTTTGCTTTTTTTATACAGAAAAAAACTAATTAAAGCATAGATTGTGCTTAGGAAATGTGAAAAATGGCATAAAAATAAGAGTATTTTGAGTTCTTTTCTCAGATTTCAATGGAATACTTAGTTACAAAGCATAAAAATTAGCTTTTAAAAAGTGTTTATATTAGGAAATGTCTATAACTAATTTGTTTTTGTGTTTAAACCAAGAAATAGTGAAAATAAAATTTAAATTTAAAATTTTTCTGATTGTATTTTCAATTTCAATATTTTTTGTGACTCTTTAGCTTACTTTTTACTTTGAAAATAATATAAACTAAGAGTATTTTGAGCTCTTTTCTCAGATTTCGATAGAATGTTTAGTGAAGTAACATAAAAATTGGTTTTTAAAAACTGTTTGTATCATTAAATTACTGAATAATTTAGGAAATGGCTATAATACAAATGTTTTTTATGTGGTTGAACTAAGAACTAATGAAAATAAAATGTAAATTGCAAATCGGGAGCTGACTACATCAATTTTTCTGATTCAATTTCAATTTTAAAGTGTTTTTTAATCTTTTTAGCGCACTTTTCACTTTGAAAATAATAAATAATATAGTGAAATGGCTGATAACAATAGCCACAATTAGTTGATAGGTGATTAAATTAGTCTATTTATTAGTTAAACGTGCATCTGTCTTGTGTTTTGCACTTTGCTCCGGTTTAATCACCATATATTCATATATATATATTAGTATAATCCAATTTAGAATCTGCTGTGTCATATTTGCATAGATTGTGAAATTCTTGGCTTTGATTTGCATCATCATTTTAGCAAAATATACATTGAGAAAAGGAGACAAAAGTCGAAGGCAAAGTTAACGTTTCATTTGGTTTTATTATCTGGCAAACATATCTATACAAAAGCAAATGTATCTGACAGCAGCATAACCCAAAGATACACACACATATACACACACGCACACACACATACTTGAGAGAATTTCATTTCAATTCGAAACGAAACGAACAGGCACAAACATGCAAAGAAACACACAAGGAAACAGGTTCAGATACATTTCAATCTTTCGTTTTCAATCTACGTGCAACAGCAGCAACAACAACAACAGCAACAACAACAACAGCAACAACAACAACAGCAACAACAACAACAACACTATCATAATCTAAAAGATGCATTCAATTGAAATGAAAGGACCCAGCATGAAATCATGATATGAATATAAAATTATTCTACAAAAAAGAAAAATAAATAAATAAAATAAAATAAAGCAGAAATGAAGATATTAAATTCAAACTGGACTTTCAAATGCTGGTGAAATTCGTAATGCTCCAACTTGAGAATATCAGATATAAATATGAAGAATAAAAACATGGAAATGAAATAAAAAGAAAATGTATATTATTAAATGATGATGAAATACTTTTAAAACTTATAGAGATTTCGAGAGTCACGATTGTGTATAGAATTTATATTATAGATACAAACTATAATAATAATTAAATTAATTGCTTGTAAGAAATAATTGTCAATTTATTCATTTAAAACCTGAATATAACTGATCATCTGATATAATATAATGTATGGAGATCGTTACAATATGTAATCATCAAAATCATATAGAATTTTAATTTTGCTAATAATAAAATTGCAAAAGATCAATAAAAGATACTTTTTGAAAGTTATAAAAATAGATTAAAATACGATTTATTCACAGATTACGCTCTAAAATAAAATGGAAATACGGTCGATTTTCAGGGAAAACTGACAGCATGGAAGATGAATTTCAGCGACAGCGACAGCGACAGCGAATTTCCATCATTTGTGAGATCTCTCGAGTAATTGTTGTGAAATTAGGCAGCATGGCAACAACGACAACAGAATCAGGAGCTGGGGAAGGGGCAGAAGGAGCAACAGTACTCGACTTTGCTACTTACCACTTGGTGCTTGTTGCAACTTGATATGCCATTAGCAACACATTGTGAACGCACAGAGAACCGAGTCCGCAATCCGTTCGGAGTCCGGAGTCAGAGACGGAAACGGAGTCGGAGACGGAATCGGAGAAAGAGGGAGAGAGACAGAGACAGAGAAGTAGGCAGCCCATTTGGCCACTGGACTTCGATTTTCAAAGTTGTTGCAAACTGCAGTGGAAAATTTCAATTTTGACATGGTGCGTTCTCCTGGGGCAACAACAACAACAATAGCAACAACAACGGCTACAGAAGTGGCAGCAGCGCAGCAACTGCGGGCAGCGCAGTAATGTGGAACGAAACGTCTGCACGACGGGAGGGTGTGAAGTGGAGGCAGCTATGAAAATTACTAGATGTGTGTGTGTGTGTGTATGTGTGTTCGTTTCGTACGTGTGCATTGCGTTCGCTGCGTTGCGTTGCCTCCTTCCATCCTTGCCAGAGAGCACTCAGAGAGTGAGAGAGAACATTTTCATCATCCTTTTTGGCCTGCCTGCCTGTCGTCCGTGCTGTGCTGCCTTCGCCGGCAGCAGCGAAACATGCTCAACCGGCACAAAAGTCACGTATGCATCCAAGCACATACAAGCATACACACTAGCACATCTATACATACAGTGAGTGAGAGATACATACATACGCATACACGCACTCGGTCGACAGAGCGACAGTTACATGAGAAACAGAAACAGCGACAGCGACAGAGACACAATGCCGGGGCCGGTTGTAGGTGCGCATGAGCGAGCCAGTTGAAGAGCGTTGAGTGAAACAGCTGATGAGTGAAAAGAGAGTGACTGCGACAGCGATGGAGCGTTGTAAAAAGCAGCCAACTTACATCAGCCGTTTTGCTTGCCCTGCTCTGTGCTTCTTTCTACCTGCAGCAGTCACAGCACAGCAGCAATATAGCAACAACTACAATTACAGCACCCACATACACACACACACACACGCTCAAACAAGCGCACATACTATATACCTATTGAGTACATACGTGCTTTGAAGCGGTCTCTTTGCGGAGAGCACAACCGCTAATTGCTCAGCAAACACATATAGCGTTGTTGTTGCTGCTCTGCTGCTCTGACTCTCCCAACGACTCACCACCAGCAGCAGCAGTAGCAGCGGCCGCGGCAGAGGGCAACTGAGCACAGTCGCCTATAAATAGCCGGTGCAGAGGACAGCGCTTCATAGTAGCTTCGAAACATTGCTGAGGTAAACACATAGAAAAGTAAGAAACGGCAAAGCAGCAAGAAAAGAAAGCAAAATTAGCGTGTGTTGAACATTTTCTACTGTTGGACGATTTTAAGTACACAACAACAAAATATAAAAATTGTTTCAAGAAGAATTCTATGTTTAAATAATTACAAATTACAAAACAAAAACAAAAACCAAACAACTAAAATGTATTTGTAACTGTATAAAAACCAAACAAAAAATAATTTTATGAAAATTATTAAATAATATAATAATTGCCATCAAACAAATGCAACGGACCAACGCCATTTAAGTGATAAACCACAAAACAACCAACAACAACAACAACAAAAGTGCTGTGATTTCCAACTACAAAACAACAACAACAACAAAATTAACAAATGTTAATTTTTAAATAAGAACAACAACAACAAATTTGAAGCAATCAACAGCAAAAATTGAAAAAACAACCAGCAAATTGTGATAAATTATTAATTAATACAACTCAAACAAATAAGAAACAAACACTATTAATTAATTTGTTAAAAAAGCAAAGAAAAAAAACTCTTCAAGTGATACAACAACAACAAGAACATTTTGTCCCGTTAAGCACCGAGAAAATTCAAAGTCAAATGAAAATGGAAGTACTCGCAATGCAGTCCAACTACGGTGGCGTCCTGGGATCCAACAAAGCTCGAGGTAAGTTTGAGCAGTTCAAGAACCACAGTTTGAGTTTGAGTGTAACTGAGGCAAAGTTCTACAAATTAAATTCGAGAAATTTCTTGCGCACAGTTCAAAACTTATTGAAAACTTTTCAAGTCAACCGACTTTTTATTACAAGAAAAA
Organism: Drosophila recens; assembly: GCA_037043495.1. Taxonomy (NCBI): domain Eukaryota; kingdom Metazoa; phylum Arthropoda; class Insecta; order Diptera; family Drosophilidae; genus Drosophila; species Drosophila recens. The sequence continues at coordinate 5,145 of JBAMBJ010001595.1, forward strand.
ATAAATTGAAATTTAAAATTAATTCATAAAAAAATAAAGAGCAGAGCAGCATATACAACAACATTTGCGACAAAGTCACGTACACAACAACATGCAACAAAAAGCAAATGAAAATAAAACAATAAAAAATGATTTTTCGTTTGCTTTTTGCTTGTTGCTTGTTGGGCTCTCTGCCTCTGCCTCTGTCTTGTTCCGCTTTTATCTCGTTCGCTGCTTGTTGCCAAGCGGCGGTGTATGCATGTGCGTGTGTGCGTGTGTGAGTGAACATTGAGTGAGTGAACATAGAGTGAGCTTTATCGTTAACTAAGTCTACGCTGCCTACAATTTGCCTCAAGTTGATTTATTTTTTTATTATTTGTTATTCGTCTTGTACTTATCAAAGTTGTGTTTTATTTTTGCGCTACTTTTAGATTGGACCAGCACATTGACACCGCCCACGTCCGCCGCCGTGGCGAAGAAGGTCGCCGTCTCTGCTGCCAGCAGCGCAGCCCGAAGCCAGAACAACACACACAGTATTAAGCACAAGCAGCAAGTGAGCCGCAGCAGCAGCAGCGGCAGCAACAGCAGCAGCGCCAGCAGCAAGCAGCAGCAGCGCTAGCGTCAGCAAGAAAACCAAAAGAAGCAGCGGACAATATGCAATGAACAGCAGTCCATACAGCAGCGTCTATAGCTGCGAAGAGGATGAGTTTGCGCTGCGCAGCGACGTCGATGCCGCCGCTGTGGCGGAGCTGTCGATGGGTCTGCTCGACAAGCTGCGCGAGGCGAAGGCGCGCCATTTGACGTGCACCGAGGTGTCGCTACCCTGTGATCTCACGCCCAGCATTGCGGCGGAAATAATTCGTGTGTCGGAGAAGGAGCCGTGCGGCATTCGGGGCTGCACCATCTACGTGGAGTTCGAGGATGAGCCGCAGAATTCGCGGCGCATTGCATCGCTCAAAGTGGATCCGGAAACGGTATCCACATTCGAGGTGTATCTAACACTGCGACAGGATCATCGCGGCTGGACGGCACTGTTGCCGCAGTTCATGAAGAGTCTGGCACGCACCATCACCATCAGTCCCGAGTATACCATCACCAAGCACAAGCTGTACTCGGCCGATGGCCTGGGCGCCAGACGTACCTACAGCTTTGGCTCCAGCAACAGCCAGGCAATTGCAACGCCAACGATATAAGTGATTAAGAGAGAGAGAGAGTTTAAGAGATCGAACGTAAGAGAGAGAGAGAGAGAGTAAGATATTGAAGCGAGCCCAGCGAGTGCGAATTAAGCGCGCCCAACACCGCCCAACACCCCCTGTGATGTCGAGAGCAGTAGTTAGTTGCGAGCGCAACGCGACGACGAAGCAAGTATTCGAAGCCACCCCACCTACACACACATACACATACACATAAAACACACTTATACTTATAAGTATACGACACACACATACACACACTCATACTAATACAGTTCGAAGTTTGCTGTGAAATTCACGCAACTCTTCGAATTTCAATTTTGTAATTGTGACTCTCACCACCATTTTACTTAGATGCGTAGTAGATGCTATAAAAAAGCAAAAACAAAAAACAAAATAACAAATAACTAGTGTTTTAAGTTGTTTCTCCTTTTTCAACAAAACAAAAACAAACAAAAAAAAACAAAAACAAAAAAAAACACAAAACAAAATGAAAACATGAAATTCAAAGACGGCAACCCGCAAGCCACAGGCAGCAACAGCAAACATTGACAGCATTGGGCAACCCTAACCCATGCCACCCCCCCTCCCCCACAAGCTGAGTGCGCTCGCTGCCCAGGCCGCTGCGAGGGTTGCTTAGTCGACAACTCATGAATATGTGATACTGTTTAAGATGCTAAGAGTTTTTTGCGTGCGCTCACAAGTACGGCCACCCAAAAAACGAATGATAAAATATACACACAACCACACACACACACCAACACATCCACACACAAATACACACAAAAAATAGAAGAGATACAACTAAATGTGAACAGATTTTTTTTTAAATTGTATGCTATTATAGTAATAAACAAACCAACAACAAACAAACAAACAAACAAAAAAAACTTGATCTTGATAAACTTAAAATTTAACTGTACGTTTAATGTGTAGAACGAGCATAAGGTAAAAAATGATAAAGGAGGCAAAGTAAGCGAAGAAGAAGAGAACGCTCCAATTTTAGTTAGACGCAGCTTGCTGCATTAAAAATTTTTTAAATTATTAATTAATCTTAATTAAAACCAACAAATTTTAGGATTTTAACAAATTTTTATATATTATTAAATGTATAGCGCCTACTACAACAACAAATACAAAAAAAAACAAAACCATCATTAAAATTACAACACGAAAAATACAAGAAAACAAAAAAAATTGATTAATAATTAATAATTGCTTAAATGTTAAGGCAAAAAGAATATCTCAGTAAATGTGAAAGCGTAAAAAATTTGTAAAATTTTTTTGTCTGTGTAAAACTCCAATTGCGATAAAAATAAACAATTTAATTAAACAAACAAAAAACAAAACGAAAAATTTAAATGTAGCTGCAAAAAATTACAATTAAAAATTAAAATTAAAGATGCAACTAAAATGCAATGCGATATAATTTTTAAAAATTACGATTAACGTAACAATGAAAACTTAATGTTCTCACACATACATACACATACACACTCAAACACACATACACATACACAAAAGTATCTATACCAGCTAAAAGTATCTTAACTTAAAAAATCGAAAACTATTTATTACAACAACCACACACACACAAAAACGATAAACAAAACAAAAACAAAAACATGTATTAATTTTTTTATATTATTACGAAAAGAACAACCACATATTGTATTTAATGTTAAGTTTTTTATTGCGTAATTTCAACCAACAACAAAACAATACAAAATTTGTGAGAAATTTGTAACCAAAATGTAAGCAAAACAAAAACAAAAATACAACAAAAGAAGCAAAAACAAAGGCAAAAAAAACAACAAACAATACATCAACAAGAAGAAAAGAAAAAAATTACAAAAATAAAAGCATATAATTTTTCCTGCGCTAGCGGAAAATAATTGTGAAAAAAATTAAAACAAAACGGCTTTCTTTTTTAATGCCATGGGCAGGGTGACCAGAGAGGGCGGGGCGGGGCGGGGGGCTGCTTGTAGCGGGTGCTTGCAGCTTGCAACTTTCTTTTACAGCCAAGTGAAGTGCGGCAACGGCGCATCGGCAACGGCAACTGCAACTGCAACGATCGGCAACCAGTTTGCCATTTTGCTAGCCCGGTTTTCATCACGGGCGAGAAGACGGAGAAGGTGGAGAAGAGATGTGGGTCGGGTAGGCAGCAGAGGGGCAGCTGGCACTATGAACTTGGCTGAAGTGCGGCAACAGCGCATAAATCAAAGTTTTTACATGAAGAAAGAAAAACAAACTCAACAAAAGTGGGAGAAACATCAAAAGACCAGTCTTGAGGCCAGTACGCAGCTCACCAAGCACAGCAGATTTCGGAATAAATATCACATAAAAAGCATTACTTTTTATGTCCAGGTCTTATCTGATATTTCTCAAGCGCTTATCTATGCAACGATAGCTTCAAAGATAAGGCATAAAATTAGCGCAACTTTTAATTACAGGGTGACCAGAAATAACGGAGACAAACATTTTTAATTATAATTTTACTAAACGAAAGAAATTTAGCAAAGCAACAATTAGTAACGATAAAGTGGATCACTAGTAGTAAGATTCCCAGCCGGTTTCGAAATGGTCTAATCCAGTTGCCATGCACAGGCCCAAACGTGATCTAAAATTGTTGGCCATGGGCCGCAGGTCGGCGATAGGAGCGCATCCTTTTCACAGATGAGAAGCTGTTCACTGTCGAGCAGGCCCACAACCACCAAAACGACTGGATCTGGTCCGTAGAGGTTCCGAGTACGTCGGCCATTGTCAAACATCGCCAAAATCCGAAGTCCGTTATGGTCTAGGGCGGCATTTACGCCAGCGGCAAGAAACCCCTGGTTTTCGTGGATCAAGGGGTTAAAAGAAACCAAGAAGTGTACCGCCGCGACATTTTCGACGCCGTGGTAATTCCTTAGGCCCAGCTGCACTTCGGCGATGCGGACTGGACTTTTCAACAGGACTCCGGCCGGCTCACAAGGCGAAAATGACGCAAGACTGGTGCAAAACCCATTTTCCGGACTTCATCTCGTCTGCTGAATGGCCACCCTACTCGCCGGATCTCAACCCGATGAACTACAGCGTGTGGTCGACATTGGAGGCCAGGACCTGTGCTAAGCCTCACAAAAGTTTGGAGGCGCTGAAGCAATCGCTGCTCTTGGAATGGAACCGACTGTCTCCCGAGCACCTGCGGCCCATGGCCAACAATTTTAGATCACGTTTGGGCCTGTGCATGGCAACTGGATTAGACCATTTCGAAACCGGCTGGGAATCTTACTACTAGTGATCCACTTTATCGTTACTAATTGTTGCTTTGCTAAACTTCTCTCGTTTAGTAAAATTATAATTAAAAATGTTTGTCTCCGTTATTTCTGGTCACCCTGTACTTGATATTATTCAAAGAGTTTCCCAGTAAATAAAGTTATTTAAATTGTCTCTCAGTAATTAATGAATTTGTTTTCTGATGTCTCTCAGTAACTGAATGATAAATTTGTTGCTTAATGTATGTATCTGTAGATATAATTAAAACCAATTTATTTAATCAAATAAAAAGTGAGTTTCTTGTCAAATTTCTTAAGATTTTCTGACGTTTTCTTAAGAATTAAGTTTTTCTAAACAGTTTAAAAGTCGTGTTTCAATCTAATTAATTAATTATATTTTTTTCTATGATATTTAATTAAACTACATGGATTTTCTGCTATATTGTATAATATGGAGTTATGACTATCTGGAATTCTGTTAAGTTATCAAAATAAAATGTTATTTTCGTGTGTGCCTCTTTTTTACTGCATTTTCATTGCCGTTTCCATCTCAGGTACAATTAAAAGCTTTAACTAATTATTTTGAATTGAAAATTCTCACGTCATAAAAAAAAACAACATTAATTAAATCATTTCGTGCCACGTCACAAAATGCTGTTTGCTTGTTTTCGGTACATTTTTAAATTTTAATTATTTGTTTTTTGAACTTTTTCCCTCTTGTTTTTGTGCGCTTTGTGACGGCGCCAGCGAATACGGAAAGCGGAATGAGGAGCAGGGGGCAAGGGGGCAAGGGGGAAAGGGGCGGGAAGTAATATAATTTTTGCTGACGCGCCTGACGCTTTTAATTTCCTTGACTTTGTAATTTATAGTTGTTTTTATATACAAAATAGATTTGTACATATGTATATATTCCGAAGATTCTATGGCTTGTCGATGGAAACACGTTTCGCTTATGCGACACACGCGTATCCAAAAACTATTTTCACCCAGTTTAATACCCTGTAATACCAAAACAGTATAAAGTGTGCATATTTGCAGAGTATCTTCAAGTTGATTTTACGCCTCTTTTAAGCACTTTCTATAGTTTCTGGCAGCTGTATCAAGTTGTCTTAACACAAGTGCTCGGTATTTCCCGATATGGAACAATAAGAGCCAGAAGAAGTCGACAGTATTTGCAATATTATTTAATCCAAAGTTACCATTCAGAAGATAAACAACGAAAAAATAAATAAATTAAATGGAATCGAATCGAAATGAAATGAAATGAATTGAAATGGAATTTGCATGTGTCATTTATAAAATGCGGAATTTCTGTTATTTTCTGTCTGTCTGTTTCAATAGCGACAGCAATTGGCAAATATTTAGTCAAGTTCTCGTGGTTTTATTTAAACAATATCTTAATGCTAATTTCAGATCGCCCACCTCCCAACTATTCCGACTTTCATATTTCTATTTGTATTTTCAACAACACTTGTCTGACAATTTATTTAAGTTTTCTGTTCTTGTTTTTGGCTATTTCAATATGGAAATTTTCCAGATTCTTAAGACATCGATGGATTGCTCAGATCGCGGCACGTGTCGCAAAGAATGCGAAAGAATTATACGTCTTAAGATAAAAAAAAAAACTAGACACACAAAGAGAGAGAGAGAGAGAGAGAAATGCTGTTAATCCTATAGAAATTGTATAAATAGTAAATAGTTTTTAAGGCAACTCGCAGATAATTTTCAAACCGTACGCACACCTGGGCCCAGAGACCTTATCAATACGACTATCATAAGAAAATACTTATGTTGAACTTATGAGCATTATCAGTCCATCAGTTATTTCATTTTGGAGGTAAACATCTTCTGTTTACAGACAAGCACTTGAGTGTGTACATAGGAACACAAGTATTTGTGCTGATAGCTGTACAGTGAAGACCCTATACAAAAAGAAATCCAAGTTTGTCCTGATGATACATTCAAACTATATACTCGTACATATATTTTCATAATTATTCGTTTTTTTTGTAAAACAAACGTTATGGCCTTAAGAAATAAATCAAAAACCGTGTTCTGTACTTATTTCCATTTTAAAATTGATCTCTTCAGCTGATAATACCACTTAAACAATCGCATATATAAATACAATATCTTTTCTGAAAATAATCTGTAGAAAACCAAACAATTTAGCCATTAGTAAACCCCTTTTTATCGCACTTCCGAAAATAATAACTTAATTTTTGCTCTATGCCCAAAACAGCAATTTGTCAGATCGATGGATTGTTTCAGTTTCTTTGACCTTCGAAGGACCTTATGCCTTATACCCATTGTCCTTTTGTCTCAGGGTTCTTTGTGGCTGGCAACCACAACAGATCGTAGTTTCGTATATTCATCTAACTGATAAATATGAACCCTAGACAGACCCTCACCTTTCCTTTGGCAACAAAAAACAAAAAAAAGAGTCTACGAATCTTTTTCTTACATTTTAAGTATCTATAAGATACAATCGCACAGATACACTCATATGTGTGTACCTTTTGTAGTTGTTGTTGTTGTGATCGTTGTTGTTGTTGTGGTCGCTGTTGTGTGTGAGCTGTGTTTGTCAACTTGTCGTATCTTTTTTGTCTCTGACTCAATTGCTGGTATCGCATAGATTTGCCCATTTCAAAATAAAATAAAAAAAAAACAGAAAACTGATAAGCGAGCAGTTCTTGGGCAAGATGCACTGAGAGAAAGATTTTAGTTTAAAAAAAATAAATTACAATACAACATTTTTGAAAAATATTTTAATACAATTTATTGAAAAGTGTCGGCAGAGAAATTTCACTGTAATTCTATGAAAAAAAATAGTCAAACAAAATATAACTAAATATAATAAATATAACTAAATATGTATTTAAATTTAAAAAAAAAAAAAATGAATTTAATTTTAATGAATAATATTTTCATATGACTCTCCTTTATTTTAAAATGCTTTGAAGGCAATTTCAATAATACAATTATTATTTATATTTCTTTTTAACATAGGTAGATTTACCTAGAAATAGTACAAAATTAATTTGATAAAAATAAAAAAAATGTATTTATAAAACTGGTTCGTTATAGAGTTGTTTGACTGTACATACATTCGTCCATGTGTTTGCTTTTTTTAATTTAAATTTAATGTTTTTGAAAAGCAGCTTGTTTAATTCTCTCTGTGTAGCAGTTGATGTGTGTGTAGTTTTGTAGCAATGTGTGAGTGTGTGTGTGTGTGTTGGGTGTGTGTGAGTGTGTGTGCTGTATTTGTTGCCAACTGTGCTGTGGCTGTGACAACAATGACGACTGTTGCCGAGGCAGGAAAGCGGAAATGCGAACTGGGCGAAGAGAGCAACAACAGCAACATTAACAACAACAACAGCAACAACAGCAACAACAACAGCAACAACAACAAAAGTCAACAGTAATTGTAGCGTTCCAAGGTTTTCACAATGTGAATGATGTGTGTATGTTGTGTTTTGTGTGTGTGTGTATTTGTACCTGGGCTAGCAACAATGCGACGACAACTTTTCATTGCAATAACAAAAGAAGCAACAACAACAACAACAACAATAACAACAGCAACACTAACAACACTAATGAACAGCGAAGGTTTCATAAGTCGCAGCAGCAACAACAATAGCAACAATGAAGTACTTAAAACAGCAACAACAACAACAACAACAATAAAAGAAAACGACAGCAAACCAATTGTGAGTCATTTGCCAGCTCCTCTTTTAACGCTTGCTCTCTCACCCGCTCTGCGACTGACTCTCTCTCCTCCCGCTCTCTCATCTGCATATGGCGACCTGCATACACATGTATGTATTTGTTGTTATTGTTGCCAGCTTTGAATGAACTGCAACAACAATTAGCCACATGTGCAAAATTTTGAGCATAGAAACAAAAGATAAGCAAGAAAACAAGTGTAGCACAAAAGAAGATGTTGAGAAGTGCGAGAGGGAGAAGGACGAAGAAGCAGCAGCCTAAAAGGTCGACTCACACACACATACACATGCATATTTACGTGCATACTGTCACTCTCAACATATTTCATCCACTATTTGGATATGCTACAAATTTTGAATTGAAATAGTTTTAAATCAAATGGTATTAAATACCAGATTTGTATAAAATTAAAAAAAATTAAATTTATTTTAATTCAACATTAAAAACAAAACCTAGTCAAAAGCGTAGTGTGGCTAATAATCTAGTAGCGACTGTGAATCGCAGTCACAATGTATAATATTACGAGTATAATCCCCATGGCGGGCAGTTTGGTAAATTTGCTCAAATGTATCTCGCAGATATGAAATGTAACGGCTGCTGCGGCTGCGGCTGCTCGGCAATTATTGTACAAGCGAAACGCAATAAAAATGTAAATTTCTTTCGTGGCTTTTTCAAATACATAGCTGCTTATCTCTGCTATACCAACAAAGCCTCCTTCCCCCATTCGGTGTATCTACTTGTGCTCAGCTGCAAAAGTATCTGCCAGCTACATAATTACTTACAAATAATGTACACACTTTAAGCAGATTTGTTATTATTCTGCTGCTGCAGATTGTCTAGGTATTCCCTATCTGGTTAAGTTAACTGCTTTAGGGATTTGCAAAATATACAAAAGTATCTTGAAGATACGAAAGACAAAAGCTATGCTCCAAGCAACTGATTCACCCCAGCTAGCAATTGTAAGATCTTTACTGATCGCAATCTTCTTGGAGAGTCTTTTTTGACTCTTTTTAATGTTAAAGAAAAGATTAATCTCCTGTGTGATTTAAAAAAGAGTCATAAATGATCCATGTGTATGCCTAAAATGAGATTACAATAACAAAATATACAGCGAACTCGAATTGATCATGTTGCGGACCGAAATGTGATTGCTTTGATTCTTTCTATGAGCGCATATTTCGAACAGTTTGCTGAAGCAAATGAGATTAACAACAACAAAATATAGAGCCATCTCAAAACGATCAGGTTGTTGACCGAAATGTGTTTGCTTTGTTTTGCATATTTCGAGCACTTTCGCTCTCTTCGTTGGAATTTTTACTGCAATATTTTGAATTTTGTTTAGCGTTTGACGCGCAACTGGAAATGTAACTGTTTAATCTCTTTACTTCTTTTGCATTTCGTCAAATCTGAAGTGTTTGCTTTTAAGTTGTCGGTTTAGTACCTAATTGTCTGACGGTCAAGTAAGTCGCTGCTGTTTTTTTAAGGATAAAACACAAAATTTTATGTTTACGTGATTCGACAGATAACTCTTTCTTTTTCACGCCTCTTCTAAGTCATGTCGTTCAGTGATTTTCATTATGAGCCAAGCTCCGATTTGCAGCCATGTAAGTATTAAAAGAATTTTTTTTTTTTAATATAAACTTATGTTTCTTTTCAGTGGAAAACGTTCCACAGCACACTGCTGCAAGTTCTCATTTGCAGTCTTGTAAGTATTAAAAGAAATTTTTTTTTAATATAAACTTATGTTTCTTTTCAGTGGAAAACGTTCCAAAACCTAATTTTTTGCAGCTCATTTGGGAGGAGCTCACATCATTGAGAAAGGAAGTCACTAAACCGAGCGCTGAGCGATTGTTCGTGGTTACGACCATTAAGAGTACGTACATATATTTTCATAAATTCTTCAGTACATTTAACTAACAACTTTTCTTTTATTAGACGTTTGCTATATAAAATTCTTGGCAACGGACAAGGTTATGAATGGGGTACTCCAAAAGCATTTTGTACATGCTGGCGACCGCGTTGCGGCAAAAAGAAAACGTACAAATTAAATTATTAAATTAAAAAGCTGTAATATTAAGTAATAAATAAATTGAATAAAATTATTGAATAAATACAAAATGATAATAATTATTTTTTTAGCAGCAAACAATTGGGAATAAGATCCAATTATGACTCGTAACTGACTCTCAAGTGCGACGCAAATAAGACTCAAAGGTGACTCGCAAATGACTCTCATTTGTGACACAAATAAGACTCGAAAGTGATCAAATGACTCAAATGTGATTCACAAATGACTCTCAAATAAAAAGATTTGCTCAGAACTAAGACTCCAAACTGAGTCTAAACTGATAAAAAAATAGAGTCATAAATGACTCTTCCAAAGGAGTCTTTGCTAGGGTACCGTTTTCTCACAGGAAACAATCATTTGAGATTCGAAAAAGCGCTCATTTAGATTCATTTAAATCAGTCAAAAGACTCTTTTAAAACTCTTACGTGATTCGAAATGCTTACTGGGACAGACCATGTATTCCCTGTACTTGTGTGTAGAGAGCAGGGTATTAACAGCCTAGCAGGATATACTCAAGTTTCTTTCTTTCTTCTTTTAATAGAGATTCTTCTTCTCATCTCTATAGTTTGAAGATTGATTTGTATCTGCCTTTGTGTACTGCATATATTAATCAAAGTAATGATTAAAAAGTCTATACTCGAATTTGTTAAATTTGTTTACTATTATTATTGTTTTTCGCATTTGTTTACATGTTTTTAAAATGTTATCAACCGCCATGGGAGCGATTAATCAATGGAGCTTACGAGTAAATGCTCGGAATCATAATTGAATGTCAAATTACAAAGCAACAAGAAAGTAATGTATACAATAGTCCCTTGGGAGTTGGGAAAATTACCCATGTATATGTGTATGTATGTGTGTGAGCTTATTGTAGTTCCTTTTTATGACTCCCTAGGGACTCATAGTTATTTTCTTTGTTTCCAATTCTTATTTTTAGCTTTGGCTTTATTTATTTCTAATAAGGTCAAAGTGACGGATAAAAATACAGCATATCATTTATTTTAGGCATATAAGTACTATAATAGAATAGTTAATCTTCTTCTATTCAATCGACATAGATCTGCGCTTTTATTTTAGTATCTTCAAGACCAGATATACATTTCGACCCGTCCAATGCCGTAACTTTTGCTGCACCACTGAACCACTGAACCACCACGCAGCCATCACTCACGGACAGAACGACTCGTCGTCAGGTTGACTGAGAAACCGCAGCGATGACTTCGCAATGTGAAATTTGTTCAAGTTTTTTTTTATACCCGGCACTCGTAAAATGTTGGGGTATATTGTATTTGCTGCAAACAATGTGATAAATATTATAATAATAATATTGTATAAAATCAAAATAATCATCATGATATACAGTCGAACTTCCCTAACTCGAATCATTATTATCCAAAGAAAAGGTTCAAAGTATGGAGATATTTGACTTATAGAGTTATTTTTCTTAAGTTTATTTATTTTACTGCCACTTATTTAGCTCGAGTTAGTGAGAAATTCGAGTTATAGAAGTTCAAGTCATGGAAGCTCAACTGTATATTTAAAAGATACAAATAAAAAACATGTTTAAATTGAGTAAAGGGTATCTCAAAGTCATGAACTCGATCTTACTTGTTTGTTTTTGAAGTTTCCATGTTCCATGTGAGTTGCTTGGCCATCTTGGCATTGCATTAGTCATCATCATAATAATTATTGTAACGATTATTATCGGTTTGAACATCATAATGAGCATTTATTGCGGTTGCATTTTTAATTTTTGTGTAATTTTCATTTCAGCTGTGTTAAGTGTTAAAGTTGTTGTTGTTGTTGTTTGACTTGTAGTAGTTGTTGTTGTTGTTGTTATTATTCTTATTGTTAGTCTTCAACCTGTTGTCGTTTATTGTGTACTTGACAGCCATCGAAAGGGCAAGCAAACACATTTCGCAAAGCTCATTAAGTTTGCTGTTTTCGTATACCCTAGAAACTGATTAAAGTGGGGCATGCTGAGCTACTAAAAGTTGCTTAAATAAGTGAATGTCTTAATTGGTAATATTAGATATGAAACAGGAAAGACATTAATATTTACCCCATTACTTAAAAGATACATGGTAACATCTAACTTTGAAGATACAATGCTGAAAATTGGAATATTTATAAATTGATATGTTAACTGAAAATCTAGAAAGTTTTTAAGAAATCTATAAAGAGATGAACAAGTTATGATTGAATAGAAAATTTATATATTCGAGAAATAAATTTGATTATCAAGATAATATAAGATTCTTAATGCTAACAGAGTATCTGCTGTTCAATTACACTCATTTCGTTCTTATTTATTTGTTGTTTTCGGCTTATTTAGTTGCTCTTTATTATCAGAAATGCTACCCGTAGCGCCTAGCTTAAGGTACGCCTCTGGCACGGCTCTGCGTCAGCTTCGGCCCGACGACCCAGCAACGACTTGGACTAAATTTCGTAATCGAAAGTTGTTTTTGATGGCTCAGTTTAGTGCACAGTGCTTAGTCAAAGGCATTAAGTAATACTTGGATGAATTGTACGCCAAGTACATAAGTATTCTTAACTATACACTCATACATATTTATATTTATAGTATATATGTGTATATCTGCCAACGGTATGTAAATGCGATCCACTTGGAATTGAGTTTTGTTGTTGAACCCAAGCCAAATAAACATTTGTCCAAGTTGCGGCATTAGTCATAGGATAAACATTTTAGTACAGAATAGAAAACAAAAGTTCGAGTCTATTTGTAGAGTCTACGTATAGCTAGAGTCGTGACTGGGGGCTGGGTCTTGAGCTGGAAGCATTTCTTTTGTGCAAAGTCTGAAAACTGAGTCAACGTTTTTAGATACTTTTTTTATTACGAGTATTACTCTATGAACAGGAGATGTAATTTGAGAATAATTATACGAGTATATTTGACTATATGAATTAAATTATATTAGGTATAGGTTGGTAGTTGGGACTTTTAAAATTACTCTTTGGTAAGAGAGGTTTTAAAAAGTGCAAATATAAATCGATGATCATTAACAGAAGTATCTATATAAAAATGTTTTCAAGCTTTTTTTCTGGAAATTTAGATATCAGATTAAAAAAGATTATTGCCTTAGTTAAAGAGTTTTTATATACCATGACCTTATATTTCTGCTAGAAATTCAATTACCCAAATCTTATATTTATCTTACTCCAGAATTTAACATTTTTTTTTCAACAAAAATCTAAAAATAGTTTTATAAAAACTTTCCACTACAATAGAAATTTACAATTAGACTTTAAATGCAGTTGATTACTTACACAACTAATCAGATAATGAAAGAGCTATTGTAATGATGGGAAATTTCGAATAATAATCAGCAGACAGGTAATACTTATTACCGTTTTATGGCGGTGGGTCTATCGATAACTGGGCGAAGTTGGAGAACACTCGTCAGTCACATGGCTGCCAGATTGCACTAGAAAAGCGCATTGTCTACTCGCTGAATTATATGGGCAAATATTTGCACAGGCAGAAACGGTATGGAGACGGTCTTGTCTGGGGTCTGAGGTCTGAGCACGTGGTATCAGTGATTCAGTGAACTGAATATGGATATTTTTAGCGTGTAGTGCAGCTCAAACTTTAGACTCGATGGCGTTACTTTGGTCAACTTCAATATACATATAATATCGTTCAGTCCCTTCACCTGCTTTATTTACCTTCATAGAAAGAGCTGAACTTCAAGGTCGACTGTGACAACGAGACGCTGACGTCGATATTTTATTTTCGACCAGTTGGTAATAATTGATAAGAAGTTTTTTGGACTATCATTGAAAACATTTCACGTAATCTTATTGTTGTTGATATTTCTAAAGGTTTTCATTTATTATTATTATTCTATGGTCAGCACTTGTTATCAGATTACGGCTAGAACTGGCGATCTTTAAACAGAAGTCTATCTTTATCTCTTCTGTCGCGAACCTTGCAGACGTTTGGGCTTTTAGAGATTGCGTAAGAGGCGTATACCCTGTAATTAGTAATTGAAATGCGAACTGAGGGGAGTCAATAGTAGATTATAATATGAGAGGTTGAAAATTTTGAATTTAATAAAGACTCCAGGGTATTTAGTTGCTTTCATTTAATTACATTAATTATTATACGAGATAATCAATCTTCATTAACATAAGGTATTACTTTAGTCACGCTCACTTTAAAACTGCGATATCTCACTTGTTTGTGCCAAAAAATAAAAAACTGTAAACAAAGTTCTCAGATTGATAGTGGACTTATATTTTTTCCATTTGAAATATGATTCGACGTCTCAAAATAATAAGATTTGGAATAATATTTACAATAGATCTGACTAACAATTGATGTTGATGTTTTGATAGAAAAGATAATAAATATTGGAAATATCAGATAATTAACATAGACTTAAGTTGTTGATATAAAAATAAAAGATGTTATAAACATAATTTAATTAACATGAACTTCAGCTAGAATTACAACTGGAACTTGGAAAAAGTCGTATACATATTTTAAACATTACTTTACTTGAATTATAACTCTCTGGAGACCCAACAATTTATGCATAGCCTCGAAAATAGCTAATGAAATCTTGAACTGCGCGACTTGTTGCGAATCTTACGTTCAGTTTGACCCTGGTCACACCCTCCTCCCTCCCCCCTGCTTACACAAGAGGTGGGGCATGTGGGTGTAGCGCATAAAACTCTAAAAAGCGACAGACGAAGGACGCGCACAGGGGAAGTGGAGGAGAAGGAGGGGAGGTGAGGTGAGGAGGGACAAACGTACAGTTGTGTGCCATTGTCGCCTGTCAGCCCAAATCGCCTCAAATGTCAACTTCTTAACCCCAGAGCAGAGTAGTGTTTATGTGTGTGTGTATGAGTGTGTATGAGTGTGTAAGTGTCTGCTGTTGTCATAAATCTCTTATATAACCATTTTGCATAGGCAAACACCGACGCCATATAAAAATGTCGCAGTCGCTGCGTCGCCTCACACAACGCATACAAGTCGGCGCAGACGTCGACGTCGACGCCGCTGCTTTCGTTACTGATTTCTATGAGCGCTGCAGCGCTGCGTAGCTGCGACTGCGCAGGCTGCTGTTGGCGCTGTCGTTGCTGCTGCACGCTGCGCTGCTGCAGCCGCAGCTGACGTTCTTTAAAGCTTATTTTTGCATTACATGAGAATGACCTACAAATATATTTAACGTTCAACTTTGGCAGACTCAACTAGGGTAGATGATAAATTTTAGAACAGCAGATACCCTGTTAAAAATTGTAAAAAGAAATTGTTAATGATAAATGCAATTATTATTAAAATTAATTAATGTTAGTTTAATTTAAAAAACATGTTGCAAATTTTAATAAAACCAATAATAGAGCAACTCCGATTCCACTAATTAAGGGGTATAGCGACAACCCCTTTGAGTGCACTGCATACAATTTGCATTAATAATTTAATTGAAAAACTTGTTAAATTAAATATTTAAATTTTGAAATGACGCCGTCGTCAGTCAAACAATATGACAAATAATAATCATAAATATGTACATATAAATATAAATAAATGTAAATTCAATTACATGCGAGTAAGTGCCCCTGGTTAGGGGGTGAAGGAGAGGGGAGGGGCGACTCATTTATAGTTGTTGCAATTGATACGAGCAGCCAGTTCAAGAATAGAAACGAGTACACATGCATACATACATACATTATATGTTTGTACATATGCATATGTGTGTTTATAGTTCCAGACAAGCATATTTACATAATGCAACTGCAAACACAAGTGTGTGCATGGACTTATCAGCTAGACTGTGAGCCTTGTTACACGACGTCTTTATCTTGACCAAGTTAACAGCGGCAAATCAAAGGGTTAATTTTTAATGAAAACATTAGAAGTCTACGAAATGTGGAGATAGTGAGAAGAGAAAGAGTCTTGAATCGGTTGTGTTATAATAACATAGCGCTGTTAAAGTCACATTAATCGATTATTGCAGATCATACGAGTAACATCTTAAATTTCGCGATTATTTATCACAGATTAATCTACGAATATTTTTAATGGGGGATATAATCAGAGGATTAGAGTTATACTCAAGTTCTGCAAACTGTTAGCGTTACTCTGTTAATGTTCGCGTATAACATTTACAAGGTTAGGCGCAATAAGAAGTCACCCTATTGGTATAGATGCAGTGGCTCATTTTTGCAAATGGCCGCCAATGTCAAATCTGTTTTGACATTTGTGGATTCCTAGACAGATCACAGAATACATAGTGAATACAGCCAATGGAGCGATACACTCTCCAAGAGTGACTGCAGGAATAATTGTGTCAAATATATTTCTGATAGGACGCGTTTCCGGAGTCGCTTAATTTCGCGTTTTGGCGATTTGCACTGAAGCACCGCCAGCATCGCCGCGAATATTAACGGTCCCGGACTAATCGTTTTATGGGGTTTCAATTGAATCGCAACCCGTGTTTACGATACAATCAAGCCTGAGACCATTGGAAGCCCTCAAGGAATAATCGATCCGACACGAATGCGTATGAATTTATCGCGCCGAAACTCTCGCCGAATGTGATGGTAACATAGTGCCATAAAACGAGCCCGTATGGCAATCAATTAGTGGACAGCAGCACCATTTGTCCGATATCCATCTTCTACGATACTTAACACAATTAACTCTAATAGGGGTCTAAATACAACGTAATCGGATAAACAGCAATACGAAGTTTTTCATTTAGAGAAAAATTAAGAGCTCATTATACAACATCAGGCTTTGCACTGTCACTTTGCGCAACAACACTTGTATTTAAATTTTCCATTTAATCTCAAGTTTCTGCCTCATTACATTTCACTGCTAAAAACATTGGCCTACCAATCGATAGTCTGATCAAATTTGCTGTGGGATTTGGTAAGGCGGAATCTCTAAATTCAGCGATCTGTTAAATGGATCGATAGTTTAAGCGATCAAGACGGCTAGACATTTAATAGATCGATATGCATTCATAACAAGTCACAACAAGTCTGCTCCAGACGAGACGTGACGAAACGTGCTCGTTTCAATCGTTTCACTCGCCACTCGAGGCGATAAGACGAGGAAGCGAATTGCGCAGATTCCACAGAGCTCGACAGAGACCCTCTAACAGAGACCCTCTAACAGACCCTCTCCAAGCACAAGTACCTACATATTTATTTTTAGTTCTAAGCGAAACTGGCACATGTCAGACGGGATTCTCCTCACACTCCTCTCACTTTCTCTCTCTCTTACTCAATGCCCGCCGGTTATGAATGTCTGGGTGTCTAGGGGATTGGGTGTTTGAGTACTCGTAAGTCCCATTGTCCATGTACTGAAAAATCGAGTAAATATTTGCAAGCTGAAAACACGATTTTACTATTTGTTTACAGACGTAATCAATATAGGAATGCAAATAAAAAGAGCCCATTACAACAACTATACGAATATTTAATACCCTTTTCACATACATATGTATATTTTTAGAAAATTCCTAAAGCAAAACTTAACAGCATTTAAATTGAATTTTAATAATCCTTATATCTCCTTATACTTAAGGTAACATATGCAGTCACACAGTTATAGTACCCAGTGCAGGGTATTCAAATCCCACAAACACGAGCGAAATAAAATGCAATGCGAGTAGACACAACAAAACTTTGAATATTTATGAGTTGTCGTGCGAGTTTTTTCAATGTTACGACTATTTCAGATGCTAAATTATGATTGAGTTCTATGCAAAAATTCTGAGCAATCAATTCCATGCACTTGAATGATACCCTACCTCAAAGTAGAAGATTACAATTTAATTTTTTTCTATAGAGAAATTAAGAAATTTTGCTTATCTGTGCCCCCATTTAATTAATTGATTCTTAATCATTTTGTCAAGTCATTGAATTATTGTGCTAAAATTGAATAAATGCGAAATCATTGTATTTCGAATTGAGACAAAACCAACTGATAAACTGGGCTTATAGAAGTGCCCTCGTCTAGGCTGAAAATGTGCATATCATGAGCCACTTAAAGGCTATAAACAAAACCTGTTATTAAACGACAGGAACCTTTAATGCTTCACTATAAATATTAATTAAGTATAATTATTATCCTTCGCTCGAAATGTGAAACTCCTTTCTTGACCTTATTAGTTGCCCTGTTTCTCTGTTGAAAGTGTTAACTTAATAATTCAAATTATTACTCATACGACGTGTTGGCTTTTTAATTTGCGCAATAAAAAAGTCAAAAGATAATAATATATTTTGTAAAGGCATTAATTAACAATGATATTACATGTGGACTGATAAACGTTTATCTCTATAAATATATACATATGTATCTTTCAGAGTGTAAATGAAAACGTGATCAAAAGATTACAATTTATCTACTATGTAATGAGCCAGCGCAACTCAAAACATTTGTGTTGTATTTAAAAGATACAACATTTTGTAGAGATAAGAAGTGAATAAATACATTTTTAAAAAATAAATAAATTTATCAGTGTTATTAATCTTCATATCTTAAATGTATATTTTATCTTAATCTTTATTTAACTTTATACATTTTCTGATATTATTTATTTTTAAAATTAGTTTAACTATTCTACATTTCTTAGTATTTTAATATTATTTTTATAATAAATTTATTCATATTTTTATTTAATTGCTTTTTTCACATTCCTTCACCATATTATCTTCTTACAAACTTTTATTAAAAGGGCATGCAATTTATCAGCCTAACCGATGATTTCTCGTTATTTATAGTTGTCATTATGTTTTTGGGTCTCGCCTTTGAATATTTTAATATTTTTTTTTTGTTATTTGCTGCTATATAGTATATATAAATACTATTTTTTTTTTTTTATATTTTTATTGCGCGCTGGCGAGACATTTCTAGGCTAGGGGCCACACCTTCTACACCGGTAGAACCCATCGCTAAACGACATTTTGCTGTTGTTGTTGCTGTTGCTCCAGGTGTGCGTGTGTCTGTTTGTTTATTTATACTTATGCTTAAGGAGAAGAAGGCGGAAGGGAGATGGAGAGGGGTAAGTTGCTCAGGTAATACTCTGTATTTGCATAGCAATTTTGGTTGTATTTCATTTTATGTCTGTTTACTTTTCAGTTTTATGCCCATATGCGAAAACAAGAGCGCCGAAAATAAATAAAATCATAAAAACGAATTGGATAAGAGCGAGTTTGCTTAAACAGCAGATACCCTATGCAAAAGCTAAAAAAGAAAAATATATATTGACAGCTTTTGATATTAATATTTTCAAAATTTACTGAGCTTTTTAAAACAGGACAAAAGAAAATCAATAAAAAATGTTGAAAATTGTATTCAAAATGCTATAGAAACCCAGATTAAAACTGATTTATCAATATATGGCCAGTCTTTTCCTGACTATCAATTAGAAATCTAGCTTAAAGGGTTCTGTTTTTAGCTTTTTATGGCAGGATTTCATTTTAGATAATTTTTCATAAGATTTCCAACACTGAAAATAATCAACTAACAATTGTACTCATTGCTTTACTTTATTCATCTTGGGTAATATATTCATATGTCTAGGCAAACCTATAGCGAACACTGTACAACAGAAACTTGACCTAGACGACAATGGATTCATTATCAACGCCGCACGCGTGCCGCAAACGGCAAAAATGGCTGCTGTGGGGTGTGAAAACGAGACAGATAATGGGGTGAGAAGGGGTAGGGGGGGGGGGCAATAACAGCTCCACCCTTGCCCTCATGTATCCCGATTCCGATTCCGATTCGTTGTGTTGCGTTTGGCATTTTATTTATAGAAATAATCAAAAATTCAATGTGAAATCAATATTTGACATTTCGTTTACTTTAACTGTTAAACGACTGGCCCTACCCCACAAATACCCCCCCACACCACCCTCAACCCCTACCCCTCCCTTTAGCCGGTACACAGTATTATTTATTGCGTTGAAAAGTTTCATTATCAAAAAAGAGAAAGAAAATAAAAAAAAATGTATATGTGATTTTCAACTTTTTTGTTTAACAATTTACATAAGGCAACGTCTGTTGTTGCCGCTGCAACTTTGTTGTTAGTGACTGTAACAAGGACAGGGACAGGGATAGAAGCGGGAGAGAGGGAGAGAGAGAGAGGGAGGAAGGGAGTTGCTGTTGAAATGTAATGGCCGCAACCGAAAATAGCAGCAACAATGACACCAAATGGCAGTGTAAAAGTTTTTTGGTGATAGCAGCCAAGTGGAAGTGTACAGTGTACACTGTACAGTGGAACCAGGCACATAAAGACCCCCAAAGCGACCGAAATGTGTGTCCTCTGTGTGCTTAGAAAGTTTGTCACAAATTTAATGGCCTTGGCATTGCCCTGAGTTTTGCTCTATGATTTATCAGCGCAAGTTCAAAACTAGGAAAACTTTGTTGTCATTGAAGTTGCCACATCGATACCAAGTTTCATTGACATTGTGCGAACATTTTTCTCATTTTCTCCATACAAGAAAAACAAGAGAATTATCTGTAAATCGCACTTTCCCATCAAATTTAAGACAATTTTAATTATTCCCGCGTTGCACTTGGCGTATGCGTAATATGTGTTATTTATAAACATTACGTATACGCCGCGTAATGAGTTTATAATTCAATTTTAATTGTATAATTACCCGAATTTGTTAATTAGTTTAGCTGACTGTTTAATTTAGAGCTTTCGGCACTTGCTCACTGGCTTTGGTGCCACTGTGCGGCGGCGGCGGCTGAAAAACAGTGCAACAAACAGCAAACACAAATGCCATGAAAACATTTTAAAATTCAAATCAACGCGATTTTTGTTGTTTCCTTATTTTATTTTGCACAGTTTTCGGAGCTGGCGCAGTTGTTGTTGTTTTATTTTGTGTTTTATTTTTAGTTGTTTTATTTTTTTTAATTTCTGGTCACGTATTTGTTTTGTTTCGTTTCATTTTTGGAAACAATATTGTGCCACGACAATAACACCAGTCGAGCCGGGCCAAGGAGCGGGAATTGGAGTACGACATGGAGCTGTAGCTCGCATTGGAGATGAAGTTGAAGTTGCAGTTGAAGCTGAAGTTGAAACTGTGGCTGTGGCTGGAACTAAAGCTAAAGCTGCTGCTGCTGCTGTGGATGGTGGATGGTCGGTCTGTGGTTTGCATTCGCCGCTGGATTCAGCAGTGAAATTTCTGTAATTTGAGCCAATTACTGGACTGGAGGAGGCTTTCGAGTTCGAGCTTGTCGTTTGGCAAACTGTTTAGCATTTATTTTTTTTGATAGCGGGGGAAGCAGCGTCCGGGGATCTAACCAAAAAAAGGGTGAACTTTTAATTTTTGGCTCGACACAAGACCAAATACCCTGGGTTTTGATTGCATTAATTATTATTTGAGCGTTTGTAGGGAATTGTTATTGTATTATTTTAAAATTATAATAATAAATATATGTATTTAACGGTACCTCATACGAATTCCGAAACCAAGAAGAAAATTTTAGGAATCCAAAATTGGGAAGAAAAAATTAGGAATCATAATTTAGGAATTTTAGCTAAGAAAAATCTTCAGAGTAAACAAATTAGAAAAAAAAATTAGGAAAAAAAAGTTGGGAAAAGTATCTTTGGTTTTCCTGTCATTGGTTAAATTCTTTCGAATTTAAAAAAATGCTTAGTCATCAAAAGAAAAAGCCAGAGACTAAGTAGTTTAAGCGTGTCAAGAAGCTGATAATCAAACTATTGCATTTCTACCAACACTGAAAAATACGTGCAAAACATGTAGATTTTGAAATGGTTCGAATAAATATCATATGGGAATCAAAGTCCTGATCGCGCGATTATAAATAAAATATTTTTGATTTCGGCTTTTCCTAATTTTTGTTTTCCCAATTTTCGCTTTCCCAAAATTTGCCTTCCTAATTTTGGATTCCTTATAACTGTATTCCTAATTTTGGATTCGTAATTTTGGATTCCTAATTATTCGATTCCCAATTTTTTTTTCGGAACTTTCGTATTCTGAATAATATTTTTCGACATTCGTATATAGAATCGTATTTAACAGCCCTAAAACACAGCTCAGTAAGTTTACTCATAACAGTTGTTGAAATACACAAGTTTTTCATATAAAAAAGGTAATTCCTTTTGATATAGTGTCGCGATTCGGTCAATTTTACTATATGTTCTATCCTAATCAAAGGTCATATCTGTACCAAATTTCATCAAGATAACTGCAAAACTGACAGAGTTCACTTAGTTAGAAAAAGTGCAAAATCAACGAAATCGAATTAAAATTAAGTTAAAGTCTGTTGTAAAAGTCTTTTTTTTGTCCGTTACGCCCGACAGACACTTTTATGACTCCAGGGTATCTATGGAAGCAAACTAAAAAAAGGCATTGAAATTTATTTTTGTGCACCCACAAAAAAAAACATATTTGTTGGTCTTTAAATTTGATTTTCCTTGTGCTCCGCTCCGTCTGTACTTGTATCTGTATCTGTATCCGTATCTGGGTATAAATCGTCCTTCTATTATGGCATGCACATTTGCAAAATGCGAATACGTGATCTTCGTATTATAATTACTCTTTCGAGTTCTCTCCCCTTCTCCCGTTCTCCGAGTTCTCCCATTCTCCAGTTGCGTCTGTTCTGTTTTTGTATTCTTAATGGCCATGGCACATTTCTCTGCCATTTCGTGCATTTAATGATTTTTTATTTGTATTTCCTTTTTGTTTTCATTTTTATTTTCTGGCCAATTTGATTTGACTGCTCTGCTATTGTTCGCTCCTCATCTCTACCCTTCTCCCACCTCTCTCTCGCTCTCTCTCTTTTTCTCTGTCTCTCCCAAGCATCGCTTGCTTCCATTATTAGTCTCATGAATTTAATGGGCCTTTAATTATTTCTTATAATTTTAAAGTCATTATGCGAATCATGAGACAGCTGACAAAATTATAGATGCTTAAATGCATTAAATTATTATAGCTTGTCTCACAGACTGGAAATATTAAACTGAAGGATGAAGCTTCAATCAAATTAATATAAAAGCTTAAAAAAAAATACATGAGACAAGTTAAAGATAAACTTTAAAGACAAAGTTAAAGTTAGACAGAAAATAGTTAAAGTTTTAAGATTTATTGCCATGTTAACGATAAGAACGACTTTTTTCCATGTTATGTTTAGTTTTTGAGCAATCATGACTTTTCTACCATGACTTCCATTACTATACAAATTAGACATGACTTGTACAATATCTATACAAAATTTCTGCCCTTTAGCTTAAATATTGACAGAGTTCACATAGGCATTTAGTTATTATGGATAGGATAAAATCAATTATTATACTCTATTTCTCCGCTAATGTCTGGAAAAATTATAAATTTTTGGATAAGGAACATTTTTGATTTAAAAACAGCAATTAAATTTAAAATTTTGATCTGATAAATTGGTTATATTATTAAATTATATTTATACCACGTATAGGACTATTTATTTTGGAACCAAAAGCAAACCATGGACAGTTTGAATAGTTTTTGCAATTTGAAATAGTAAAAAAAACCAAGGTAACTTTGTAAATTGAATTTAAATATCTTTTTTAAAGTTGATGCAAGTTTAAGTTATCTATACATGCATAAAATAAATAATAAATGTGTCGTGTTTGCTGGCAGTGTTGATTAACTACCTGGCACCACCTTACCCTTCAGTTACCCTCTCTCCTCCCCTCTCTCGCCTTTCGTCTTCTTCGATAAACTTGCAGCAAGTTGGTCAGTAGCTTTTGTTGGTTACCTGGTCGTTCCTTGCTCCACGAGTGCTGTCCCATTAGGGCAACAAATTAGTTGCAAGCGCTTCGCCTGCAACGCCAAGCAACGCCTTCATCCAACGTTGTTGCAACAGGCGGGGGGGAGTGGGGCTAGAAGTTGGGACTTGCCACATAATTTACGAGGCAGCAATCGCAGACGACTATCGTAATAGCTGGTAACAGCATTTGTGCATTTGGTTTTGCCATAAATCATATCGGAAATGCAAGTTCTACGTACCAGGGGAGTTAACCCCTTATCAACTCTTCCCCCTGCTCCCTTCAACTCTATCGCAACATCCTGTTGCAGACCTACAGCTAAAGCCACTTCCCAACCCGCTGCCCTTTTCATGCATGCACTTGCAACAACTTTGTTCAGCTCGTCGCTCGTCTACGACGCAATTTCTTGACTTACTTTTCCTATTATTACGAGTACGCGTATTGCTGTTGTTGCTGTTGTTAGTGTTGTGAAAGGCTTTTGGCTAATTGATTTACAACACTTTCCGAACCTTTCCCAATACCAAGCCAAGCTGACAAATGCGGGACACTCTTTAGCACTGCGCATATCGATAATACATAATGTGTAACTCCCCAACGCGATAATGACATTTTCACGCTCCTCAAAGTACTTAAGCCTTATCAACACTGTGAACTGTCTATGTGAACCCAGTCAGCTCCACAGCTTTGCTGATGGAACTTGGCACAACCACTTGTTATTGTTGTTGCCTACATTGTATGTTGGATTCGTTGAGAACAGCAAACTATTTCATATAGTGTTTATGCGGAATTTGATGCGAAAATTGAGTTTCTTTATTGAAGAATTTGTCTGTTCTTTTTCTTGTGAATTAATGTTAATATTTTTATTTTATTATTATTATAGAAAATATTATACTTAAATTGAGTACGAAACACTTTGCAGATACTTTTTTTTAAAAAAGATACCAATATGTGAATCTTTGTTTTCTCAATATATTTTGAAAAGATTCCTATATGTTTATCTGTGTTTACTGAATATTTAAATATTATTTGTTGACAAACAAAATTATTTTAAAAAAAATGCATTATTTTAAATAATTTAAAATGTTTAAACTACAGGGATAAGAATGTTATTAGTTTGAGAACATTCACAAAATATAATATTTATAATACATCCAATAATTTTTGCAGAGATATGGAAAACCAACAAAAATTCAAAAAATATTTATGAATTAAATGAATAATGAATTATTAACGAATACATGTACAATGTATATCTATCTGCTTGTAATAAAAATTGTATGTAAATACATATATCTATTGAGAAGAGTATCAGATCTTCGGCTTTGATATTTCTTAAATTAATATTTTATCGAACTTCCCTCTGGGAGAGTGCGCTGCGGGGGCTGCGGGGACAGTTGGGGGGATGTTTGCTGTGACTTGCTCAATGTGCGATTGTGTGACAATCGCTCTGGAACTGGGACCATGTGTATGGTGTATATGTATAGCATACATATATATATTATATATATATTTACTAGGCTGCTTATCAACATTAATGTTGTTGCTGTTGGGCTCCCTGGGGCCGCATTGGGGTGTCGCGAGCTGTTTGCGAAAATAATTTATGGCAAACTGTTGATTGTTGACATGGGGGCCCCTGAGCTCAAGTTAAAGCCTCTCAGCGTCTCTCTATGCGTCTCTGTGAGTGTGTGTGTGTGTGTGGAATATATATCATTAGTTTTATATTTGTTGCTGTTGCCTCGCGTAACGAAACGAAACGCGACGAGCAAAACAAAAGCGTTAAAGCGACAGCTGCTTGTTGATGGTTTCAAAAACATTGCGTCATTTTCAATCCCCCTCTGATTGCCCCCAAACCGCACTCCCCGACCCCGCCCCAACCCCTCGCTGATCCCCAATCAAGTCTGAAGCAGACGATCGAAGCACGTTGCGCCGTTTTGTTTCCTAGAAAAACGCCACAAATTCTGCGAACTGGCGAAGCTCACAAAACGTCAGTGTTCCCTGTAGAAACACAATCAATGTACTTGTCGTGAGTACAAATGTACACATACATACATACAGAGAATATCTGTATATCTGTATCTATAACATGTCTGATATTTCTTGTCGGCAATTACTAGTATTCGCAGACGTGCGTTCTGTTCAGCGCCTCAGGCGATCCATCTAATTGAGGTTGTGCTGATAATACAATGCGCAAGCAATTGAAGCTATCAACTATGAAGTGTATAGATACAAATGTATCTATCGATATATGTGTTGAAAGATACAAGACTAGAACTAGTTTCTAGTCAAGTATACTAAATTGATGTTATATTTAGAACTGATAAATAGTAGAACAAGATACGCAATAACAAAAGATACATTTACATCTGATATCAATGAGCTTATATGAATAGATCAAATAGTTCGTTATACTCTTGATACAATTAGATCTATTGTATAGACATAACTTCTGTACTTTTATCAGCTTATTTGCACTTCTTTTTAAGATACTCAAATTGCGCATACGCCCCGTAATCCAAATTTAAATAAATATTTTAATAAATAATATTTGTAATTGTTGAAGAAGTCTAATTGAATTTACTTTGTCCTTGAGCTAAATACATACATGTAAATATGTATTTATGTGATAGTCCGTTCAATAGTCTTTATCAGCTGGCATTTACTTCAAAGCTGTTATCAAAATGTACATAATAAATAATAAATTACTCACTTACTTTGATAGTGTACGATAGTAATATACCCTGTAAACAGGCTGTACGTAACAAAACTGAAATTTGAGAAGTGAAAGAAGTAAAAGAAATAAGAGTGGATATAAAAATCTCCACTAAATATGGAATTCTGATTTGCTGAAATACTGAACTAATTAATTAAAAAAATCGTGTTGCATTGGAAAAATCCTATTAATCAAATAAATTTATTTTAGCTAAGAGGGGCTGATTAAAAAAAATTATGACTTTCTAAGCTCTGCATGTAGTTAACAAAATGTTTTCAGACTGCGATTACTATCTACACGTTTTCAATTCTTAAGCTGTGAAAACAATTAACATTGATTATTAAGCCATTAGAGAAATTCAAACAAAATTATTTATAAAAATGTTCAGCGAACGTTACAGTTGAGAGCATTTCTGATTTATGATCAAAACAAGCCAACAATTGTTTCGTTTTCATTCGCAAGAACAACAACGAACTCCATTGTGCCCCATTGACTGCCCCAGAATCAAGAACCAAAAGCCGAGAATGAGAATTCATGGCCCTAGAACCTAGAACGCTTTTGAGTATTATGAGTAATCGCATTAGAAATGCGCAATAGGCTGAGCTTTAAAATCAATTCGAATCGATATGTAAACACTTCAAAATCAACTTAACAGAGAATACGCTAAATTCAGTAGTGCAAATGTAAAGCAAAAAGAGATAGAAATCGCATGCTTTAAACTAAAATACTTATTGAGAATTTAAAAATATAAAAATTAGATAGTCGTAAAACTCAATGAATATTTTTATAATAATGGATGTGAACAATTTAAGAATTCTTCATAAATTCTCATTGATTGTGAGGCTTTGATTATATACAAACCATATCTATATTAAATAAAATTCAATATTGTTTTAATAAAAATGCCATTAATATCATTTTCAAAATGAAATAATTCAACAGTATTTATTAGTTAACTTTAGCTCGAATTCAAATTAGTTTCAGTAACAAAATAGTAATATATACTTATACAATAGTTATAAATTGGTCATTTTTTCTTCTTCTTTTACTATCATTCTATGTACAGAGCACTTTAAGTTGGATGCATATGCATATATATATATATTAATATATACATAAACATATATATAAAAGTAAGTAGCATTTGGCATATGATCCGGATCCGAAAGAGAGAGAAAAAAAACTTAATTAAATGTACAGTTTTGTTGTTGCTGATTCAACGTGGGCACTTAGCATACGTACATATATGTATATATTGTATGTATGTATATTGTTTAATGTATATCGATTCATTAATGCATAAGATAACAACTCTTAATTGACTACAAAATAAAGGCACCTGAGTTCAAAAGTGTTATTGCCAAATGTAAATAAAGTAAATAAACAAATAAAAAATAATAATAAAATATTAACTCAAAATACATATATTGCAATGTAAATATGTATAAAGTAATGTACATATATATTATTTAATTCATTTTAATTAATGGTATGTTGATATTTGCTGTTCTTCGTGGGTTGCTGACTGATTTGACTGACTGTCGACTGTTGACTGCTTTGATTGACTAAAGTGTCATTGATATCATCATGTCTATATAAACTTATGTATTCATTATTATTATGATTATTATTATTTTTATATATTTGTATATAAAGTACTTAAATGGTCTTTGTCCCTGAATGAAATGCGCTTGGCTAATTTCCCCCCGCCCCATTGTAATTAACTCTTAGAATTGTTGGCTTTCTCGGTTATTCTCCTTTTTCTTTCTTCCCTTCTTCTCTTTTTGCATTGCTGACTAGTGCGTTCTCTCATTAAATTAACTACAAGCCGCTTTTATTGAATTTTTGTGCTTTTTCCTACGGAACTCAACTATGATTTTTTTATTGCTATTGCATCTTGTAGAGCTGCGGCGGTTCCTTGGACGCAGGCATTCCCTGATCATATTTGCCCAGCTCAGCCTCATAGAGCAGATTATTGATCAGATGCTTCACCACGATCTTTGACTTGGATGTCTTCAACTTGCGTATTGTGATGGCGACATACTCACCAAACACTCCATATTCATCCACATGGTTGCTACTATTGTTGTTGTTACTGTTGTTGTTATTGTTGTTGTTGTTGCCATGTTTAATGGGTGTGGCAATAAGGCTGGATATGCCGCTGCTGCTGCTGGTTGTTGCTGTTGTTGCTGCTGCTGCTGCTGCTGACAGCGAATGCAACTCCAAGGATGTGGACGAATGATTGTTGTTGTTGTTGCTGCTGCTGTTGTTGTTGTTAGTGGTTATATTGTTGGCCTCACTTGGCGAGGAAGAGAGATCACGATCACGATCACGTTTTTGTGCCATGTTATTGGAATGTTGTTGCTGTTGATGATGGTGTTGGTGGTGGTAGTGTTGTTGTTGTTGCTGCTGTTGTTGTTGTTGGTGGTGGTGGTGCCCATTGCCATTGTGGTGATTGCTGTGGCTGAGATTGTGGCTAAAATGTTGTTGCAGCGCATGAAATGCAATCTGACTGTGGCTCATCTGTTGTTGTTGTTGCTGCTGCTGCTGCTGCTGGTGTTGTTGTTGTTGATGCGACGTGGATTTGATCGGCGTCAGTGTCAGCGCCCCAACCACGCCTCCAACGATGCCAACGCCCACACCACCACCACCACAACCACCGACATCGCTGCCGTCATTCTCATCCATCTGCGCCTTGCGCTTCCGATGATTATAAGTCAGATCTGTGGCCTTAAAGTAACTCAGCGACAACGGCGTACTCGGCTGTCGGTCGAGCATACCCATCCCCAGCTCGCTTTCGTGCTCGATCTGCGTTCACGTCCGCCAAGCCAAATGAAGAGAAAAGAGAGCACCAAATATTGGGTTGATTAGTAAGTTATCCGGATAAGCACAGATTATTTATTGTTCCGAATTCCACATCTAACTTATTTTAACTATCAATGTTCTGTAAACAGTCCACATAGACAACCCAATTGTATTTAGCAGGAATTAGAACCCAAACCGAAACCGTAATCGTAACCGTAACCGATTTAAGTTAGTAATCGCAATTAAAACCGTACCTAAACCTTTTTTTACTATATCAAAACTGAAGAACCGAAATTATTTGGAACGAATTAACCGTTTAGTAACAGATTCATATACAATTTATTTTCGGAACAAAGCATTTAATTAAATTGCATACACTGGTTCATGATTGCCGTGGTAGAAATTGGGTTGTAATTGCTAAACCAATGTTCCGATTTACATGAATTTTTTTTTCTATAATTCTCTGATCCTTTAACACTTAGATGCCAAAGCATGATTTTCATAAACTTAATATTTATTGCTTAATTATTTTTTCTTCTGAAAGAGTAACAAAATTAATGCTTTATTTTTCGTTGAACTGAATAGGTTCAGCTGAATGAAGTTTCAGTTTGTGATGATATTTCGCGATAAATCGACAAAATCACACGCTTCACAAATTTCTTTAGTTTTGGGTGCTGAGAGGTGGGAATTGGACGTACTTCGAGTAATAATTCACCTGCCTGCCGCAGTGATCGCGTTTTTGACTCCGTTTTTCATATTCGACATTGCATCTTCAAAAGTTACTCACAAAATTTTGGCTTCTTCCAATTTTTTTTCTCGATTTTAATATGGCCAAGTCCACTTTTATGATAGGCCTCCATTTGGCCTCTTTCGTACTAGGACAATTGATATTCACGACTAAATTTTCATTTAATATAAAGAAAATATATTGTTTTACAAATTTGCAAACAAATTTTGTCGATTTATCGCGAAATATCATCACAAACTGAAACTTCATTCAGCTAAACCTATTCAGTTCAACGAAAAATAAAGTATTCATTTTGTTACTATTTCAGAAGTAAAATAAATAAGCAATAAATATTAAGTTGATAAAAATCATACTTTGGCATCTAAGTAAAAAGGATCAGAGAATTATAGAACAAAAATGTCATGTAAATCGGAGCATTGGTTTAGGAATAACAGCCCAATTTCTACCACGGCAATCATGAACCTATTCAGTTGATCGGCAGTGTATGTTGTTATCGTTTTTCAAACTAAATTTTATTTTTATACATAGTTGAATATTGATCTAATTTAGTAGATCTTGTTTTTGAATATTATAAATCTTTTTTTCTCATTAACATTTTTACAAGAATTTTTTTTTAACCTTTTAACCTGAAGTTAAATTTTAAATTCTCGAAAAACTTAAGGGTCTTCCTTAAAAATCGATATTTTTTGATGTAGTAGGCAATTCTATTGATTGTAGATTATATCAGAGGTATAACCGCTACTCTGTCAATAAGAAGTTCATATACCCCATTGGACGAATTATATGTGTACAGGGTATTTAAGCATCAATATGTTGAGTCAATTAAATGGCAATTAATAATCGTGTTGGGGTTAACTATCAACAATACAATCCCATACTTACAATTTCTGTTTTCACATCTTCGGCGCTGATATTACAGTAATTCTCGCCATCCAAATCGGAAGAGGAACGTGTCTGCGAAAGAGAGAGCAAAGACATATTGTTAAAAATTAGCAATAAGCAACAAGAATAACAACAGTAAGAATAGCAACAATATAAGAATATAACTACAACAATTATGGCAATGCAAAGAATTTGTCAGACAAATAATAATGACAACAACAAAAACAACCACAAAAATAAAACAGAGAGAAAAACAAATTAGAATAGTAATAAAAAATAAATAAATAAATGTGAGAGACTCAGACTCAGACTCACTCACACTCACACACACACATAAACGCGACCAACGGCGATTAAATTAGTTGTTACGTTTGCTGGGCGAGGGGGCGGAGTGGGGCTAGAGATGGGGAGAAGGTGGCAGCGCAGCGAAGTCAACATTGAAGTGGACCAACGAGTGGCCAGCCAAGCAGACGAATAGACGGACGAAGCAAAAACCGAACGAATAAACGAACGAAAAGTAACAAAAACAAAAATCGCAGCGCAGCCAACTTACTACGAATACAATATTATTGAAGCTGCTGCTTAGGCGGGTCCATTGCCAAGTCGACTCGAGTGGAGGGGGGAGAGGGAGGCAGCGGGGGTGGTGGGTGTGAAGCAGCGAAGCCAGTTGAGGGGCAGGGTCGGCGCAAAACGTATAACTGCCGATTTCTACGGCTGATGCAACACACATATGGTAGCAGCAGTGCGAATCAAAGCCAGTTGACACACACGTACACACACACACACACACTCACACACACACACACTTGCACAACACTATAACAACGCTTATCAAGCGCATGCGACGCAATAGCAGCGACAGCACAGTGACTACAAATCTATAATAATTGCACAGCATTACAAATTTAATATCGTGATTTAATTAAAAAAATAAAATTGTTTAATTAAAGTCAAGCAATTGTTTTAAAAAATAAATTAATTAATAATAAATAATTTATTTTTGCAACAGTCACTGTAAATATTGACTATAATGAATATGAATGTTAATGTTAAAATCATTGAAAATCATTTACTTTATAATACACAATAAAAATAGGCTCGTGCCACTGTGCGCCACAGTTTTTGCTGTTGCTGACGAACCGCTAGACACAAAGCTAGCAGCGTCGGCGCGTGTGCTGCTGCTGCTGCCGCAAAACAAGTCAAACCACTCACGCACACAAAAACACACACACACACACACTCACACACAAGCAAGGCAGCACTCGCATGCAAAGTAAAAAGCTCCACCGGAACGACAACAGCAAACAAACAACAAGAATACTGCAGTTGAGTCCACATGCTAACTAAATACTCTGCATAACAGCGTTAATATTAAATAACAGCAACATTAAGTGCAAATGTTAAATGCAAGGCAATAATACGTATAATTTTATATGGCACCCATGCTTGTAACTGTTCTCATTCATTCTGTTTTAAGCTTACATGCATTCACATATACCCCAACAGCTTTGCAGTGTGTGGATCATTAGAAATGAGAAAAATATGCGCAACAACAAAAGAGAAACGAATAAGCAATATGCAATAGGCAATAGGCGCTTACCACAGCTGCTGAGACCGCTGCAGCGGCTGCTGCCTCTGCCTCTGCTTCTGCTGCTGTCGCGTCGCTGCCGACGCCCGCACAGCCATTTGAGTTGGCATCGGAGTTCGCAGCATCGGCGTCCAGATTGTTGTGATCCCGTTCCCTGACGTTCGCCGCCGCAGCGGCTGCCACAGCAGCGACGGCGGCAGCGACGCGAGCAGCGAACTCTTCATGCTGGTGCTGCTGCTCAACAACCTGTTGCTTGCCAGCAGCTGTCAGCTGTTCCAAATCTAGGCTATGCATCAGCGCTAGCTTATCAGCCGCTTCCGATGCAGTCAACGCCAGTGACGCCGGCTCAACGCCATCGACGCCATCAACGGCAGCATCCAGAGCAGAGACGTCGGCGTCGCGCTCACCATCCAGTATAAAGCGTATGGCCTCATAGGCAAACCACATGGGCTGATAATGGACGCCGCGGTTGCGTCCGTTGATCACCTTGCCGTGCTCGCGATGGAATGAGGAGCGCAGCGATTTGATTTTGGATCGTATGGAACGGATTTCGGTGCCATATTTCTCGCTGAGCAGCTTTAGCGCCTCGTATTTGGTCTGTTTGATGTGGTAGCCCTTGGTGTTTGGATCCCAGAGCACGCGCTGTCGTCGATAATCCTCGATAAATCCCAATATTGTTGCGCGCGACCATTCAATGCGGTCCGCAGGCGATGTTAGCGCCGACGGCGACGGCGGCAGCGCTGCGACGTCCGTAATCAAAGCGATGGCATTGGAGTTGGCGTCGAGTTTGTACTGCGCTGCGGCGCCGCTGCTGGACATCGTGTGGAGAAAGTTGTCTGGGAAGGAGGAGGCGGCGGCGGTGGTGGTGGTTGGTGGTGCTGCTGTGTTGTGCTATCCCGTGTTGTGTGGTGCAGTGGGTGGTGTAAATGATGGTGTGTTTTGGGGGTTGGTTGTGCGCGCGCGCGCAAGCGGCTGCCGGAGAGAGAGAGAGGAAGGTAGCAAAGAAGGTAAACGCAACGCAACGCAAAACGCAACGCGACGTAAAAAAAAGCGTCCACAACACGTTGCTTTTGACTTTCGACTGAGGCGGCGGCGGCCGCGGCTAGCGGTTGTGTGGCAGAGGAAGCGTAGCAGCAGCAGCAGCAGCAGCAGTAACGGCAGCGGCAAGTGTGGCGGCGGCGGCCAAACGGCAGCTCAGCTGCACTTTGTGCGAGAGAGCGCGCGAGTGAGCGATGCACAGTGGTACACGCTACGAATGCAACGCGCCAAAATACAAACTTTTAATTATTTAAATGCAATCGAATTTGAAATTATATTATTAAAAAATGTGCTCGAGAATATTATGAAAAGATTCTCTATGTTATCGTATAAGTCTGTATAAGTAAAAGTAACATTGTATGATACATTTGCTTTGAATTTTATAATTCTCTAGTTTGTTTGTACAATTGTTTTTCGAATGAGAAACGAACTTTTTCATGAAGACCGAATTAAACATTTCTGATACGCATTTTACAAAATACGACAGGTACTGCATAACAAAATAATCGTTTAAAATAACAACATAATATAATTAAAATTAAAAATATTTGAGCATAGTAAATAATTTGACTAGTTAAATTTATTTTACCACGTGCGATCAGTTTTTGCTAGCTCTTTGCACCACTGTGCGACGTCGCTTCGTCCAAAATCAACGCAAAGGTGTGCGACTCTGTGTTTGCTGTGTTTTTGTATTGGTGTGTGCACACATACGCGCGAGTATTTGTCTGAATATGTATAAGTATGTGACTGTGTGTGTATGTGTTAGTGTGCTGGTTGCAGCGGCACGCGGGGGCTTTTTTTCGCTCACTCAACGACTCAACAACGTATGTAGCTGCCGCTGTTGTTGCTGTTGTTGATGTTGTTGCCGCTGCTGCTGCTCTGCCGGAGACCTGTTGGTTGCTCGCTTGATAATGCGACGCTTTGTTGTTGTGGTTGTCGTTGTCGTTGCTGGTGTGTTGGTGTTGTTGTTGCTGCTTGGTTGCTGACTGTTTTGGGTTTTCTATTTGTTGCTGCTATCAGCTGTTTTATTGCATGTTGTTGTTGCCGCAGCAATACATACGTGCGACGTGACGTTGTTGCTGCCGCCGTTGCCGTTGCTGTTGCTGTTGCCACTCGACGTTGACGTTACGATCCCCCGACACGTTCGTTGTTGTTTTCGCCGCTTCGTCGTTCGTCGTCGGTCGTTCGCTGTTGAAATCACGATTTGTACTAATTTCACATATTTAAACTGTGTGTGGCATGCGCGCTGCTCCAAACGGGCCAGTTGCTGTTGTTGTTGCTGCTGCTGTTGTTGCCGCTGTTGCTGTTGCTTGCCTGCCTGCCTGCCTGCTGCTGTTGGCAGTAAGTTCGTCACTTGGTTTTTGTGCTCGCCCCACGCCCCCGTCCCCCGTTACCCGCCCTCGCCCCGCGCAAGCAAAACACCTACCAACCTTGTTGCTGTTGTTGTTGTTATGGTTTAAGCACTTTAGCTCAAAAAGCATTACAGCTTTACTATAAGCTTTGTCAAAAGCTTAGAACGAGAACTAATCACAAACAATCACACAATTTGCATCGTGCGTTTTCAACCTCCCTTTACATTGTGTCAAAGCTCAGTCAAACCAACTTCAACTACTCTCTCTCTCTTCTCTCTCTCCCCCACTCTCTTTGATTCTCCCACGACAATGGAAGTTCTGCAAATCAAACCTGTTATCTGTACAATGGGCTAGCGTAAGGGTATAAGAATTTCGGCGCGTTAATCAAAGATTTACTTTCTGGCTTGCTTTTTTTTTTTTGGTTTGTTTTGTTCAAATTTTGCTCGTGTGGCGATCGTTGCTGCTGCTGCTGGTTTCTGTTGCTGCTGTCGCTACCGTCAACGGCAACACGTTGCACAGTGGGCCGTGTGTCGTTTTATCTTCTTCTGCGCATGTGACGAGCGTTGCCAAAATAAAAATTAGCGGGCTGTTCGTGTAGCAAAGTGACGGCCATGACGCTGGATAGATAGGCCAGAGAAGAGGCGTGTGCTCATTAACATACTTATCTACATACATATGTACATATCTGTCATTGGTGGCACCAGAAACCATTAAAAGTGAATGACAAAGTTCTATAAAATAAAGTTTCTCAAAAACTACATATACTGGGGTGCCACAGAAATCTATTTCACCTGAAAAATGACGTAAATTTCATACAAATTTACGTCAAATTCAAGTGAAAGAGATTTCTGTGGCACCCCAGAATATATTTTAACATCGACAAAAGTTTGCATATATTTTTTATTAATTTTATTTCAAACCACTGAGATATACACTTTTATAGCAATAATTAAAAGTATTAAATTTTATTCAAATTATTTTCCATTATAATTACCTTACTGTAATTGTAAAATTTTATTATTTACCAATTTTATCTAATCTGACACCTAAATCGATCTCTGCCTTGTACCACTGTGCAACGACAGCTACAGCTGTAAATATTGTTGCCGTCGTTGAGAAGTTGTTATCGTTGCCGCCGCTGCTTTTGGACGAAGCGAAAATAACGAAAACAAAAAACAAAATTCTCAAAAAGCTTCACAACGGCGACGGTAACAAATTTTGCGAGTCAGCAGAAACGCAAAAAGAATCAAAAAAGGAATTGCATTTCACGGCAAATTTGGTTGTTTTTGTTAATCAAGGGGCGGGCTGTGCGATTGTTAGGTTAGTCGATTGCTTGGCGGATAAGAGGGGGGATGACATCAACGTTGACGCCGACGCCGACGCAGACGCCGACGTCGCCGTCGCTCACGTAGGCAGTTTTGTTTTTGCATTCTGAGTTGACAACTTTGTCGATGATCGACATTGAGTCGCTCTCTCTGCCGCTCTCGCTCTGCCTCTCTCTCTCCCACTCTCACACCTTTGCACGCAAGTCCTCAACACGTGCAGGTTTTAATTTCGCCAAAAATTTGTCATTGTAAGACGAACTTACACACACACACACACACAAACACACACCCACACACTAGCAATAATAGTGCAATTGCTCTCTCGCCCGCTCTCAATCTCTTTGACATTTGCTGACACCACTAATGTGAGCACATTTTAACATTGCGGAAGCTTTTTGCGTCTGCTGCTGCTGCTTCTTGCTTTAACTGCCCATTATCAAGCGCCTCTGCCACTGCCGCAGTTGTCGTCGACTGTGGCAGCGTCATGTTTGCCGCACCTCCGATAACGGCATTAACTCTGACTTCACTTTCAGCCCGATCCCCGGATCCCCCTAACTGTGTAACTGTGCCCTATCAACATTAACAACAATTCCAGTGAAAGCAACCAAAATGTTGCTACTGCAGTGCATAACGCGACAGCCAAAATTGAATTCAAAATTGGCCCTGACTCCGTCAGGCGCTAACGTTAGCTGCGCTGCGGCGTTGCTGCTGCCACTGACGCTGCCGTTAACGTAACGTCGCGTCGCGTCGTGGCGCAAAGCTTTGCATTCAATTTTCGTTTCAAGTTGACAAATTGACGTTCAAAGTTGTTTGCGCAGCATTTCAGTTACAGTTTCAGTTTTGCTGTGCTGCCATCTCCCCTTCCCCCTCTTCCTCGTGCATGTGTACCTCATTATTTCCCCATATCGCTGCCTTTGTCAGTTCTGTTTCCTTATTATTTTTATGATTTTTCACAATCTTCACGTCATTTCGCTACCTTAAAATGCAACTGTATGCATGTGTGAGTGTACTCAAAATGCTGTGTGCATGTATTGCGTATGCTGTGGGATATGCAAGCAAATTACACTGAACAATAGATGTTTGTATACGGCTATGAAATAAAACTAATTTAAATGAATACATTTTGTACAAATGTTGACAAAATAAAAAAATTATCTAATGTAAAGCAAAACTGATATTGCAGTGAATGCATAATTCTGTCGAGCAGTGTGTGTTTAATAGAATGAGCTGCTGTTGTCGTTGCTTTTGTTCCTGTTGTTGTTGCTGGTTGTCATTGCCAACTAAATTGCATTGAGCTGTCACATTAGAGAAGCAACTCGATATGCCAGTTTCTACTCTCTCGCTCTCCTTGTGCACCGCTCCCTCTCTCTCTCCCCTCCCCCCCGCACAACGATGTTGGCGCTTTGCTTGCACTTTACTTTGCTCTCTTCTTGCCATGCCTTGCACTTTACGTACTATTCTCAGTTGAACGGTTTTTATCAATCAACTTAGAGGTGTTGTTGGCTCTCTATCGTTGTTTGCGCTGTTGTTGTTGTTGCGTGCACTTTAGTTGAAATTGCTGTTGACGTTGTCTATGGAATACATATTTTTTTTATTTTTATTCAATTTCAACGTCACTGCGTCGCCAACGTCAACATCATCATCAACATCATCCAAATTATCTTTGTTGTTGTTGTTGCTTATTGGCCGCCCACTAGGCTGCTGTGTGAGAGAGCTTTGTTGTTTTTGTGCATTTCAATTATGCATAGTCTATCGTTTATCGTTTATCGCTCTCGAGCAATCCGATTGTTTGGCCTGTCGGATAAGAAACGCAGCTGTCGCGCTGCTCAAAATGCACTTCCTTAAGTGCAGCTGGGCGAGGTGGGAGTTGGGTGGTGTGGGAGGGGAGGTGTGGAGGCAATTGGCAATTGCAGTCGCTCGAGCGAGCGAGCGTTTATTTATTTACTTATTTAGTTTTTCAACTGATGCGTATCTGATGCAGTTGCATTGCAGTTGCTCTGCTAACGGGAAGTCGCCGTTGAGTGCGCCCGAAGGAAGTGCATTCGAATGAATGCACATCTGATAAACATAATACCCATAGACAGCATCGACCGACCCCGATACCGAAACCACTTGCGATTTACTTAATTAGCTTTATACTCTTTTCATATTTTGCACTCATGTCTCGTATTTTTTTTTCTTTTTCAAGGTGGTCTAACGATCTGTGTGCCTCTTAGCATAATTCCCTTATAATGGAAACATAGTTGTTAGAAAATAATTAAATAATATTAGAAAGACATAAATTTTTTTTTAATATACATATGTATTTAGGGAATACAGAAATAGAGCGTTTTTCTTAACAATCTTGAGAGCATTACAAAACATTGAAAAATTGAAAGAATTTGGACTAAAGTTAAGATTTTATCTAAAAGATATATTCCAGTTTAGGGGAAAAAAAGATATGGGTCTTTAGAAACTACGCCCAACCCTATTGTAATGTTAATCATCAATATATTGTCTATCTAATTCCAAGTAAGCTTATAGATCTTACAAATGTGTTTAGGCCTAACACAACTTTGAAATAAATTATCTAACAAGAAGTGTAAAATCTCAAATTAT
Source organism: Drosophila recens (assembly GCA_037043495.1). Classification (NCBI taxonomy): domain Eukaryota; kingdom Metazoa; phylum Arthropoda; class Insecta; order Diptera; family Drosophilidae; genus Drosophila; species Drosophila recens. The sequence continues at coordinate 44,174 of JBAMBJ010001595.1, forward strand.
GTTGAAGCCTACACAGTAATTAAATCTCTTTTTAGCGATTAGCAAACCTCAAGTCCATAAATTCACTTCAAATTGAACCTTTTGTGAGTCCTGTTGGCCCTGCATTTAGCCGCATTTGATAAAGTTAGATAATCTGTGAACGGAAAGTTCCCACACGCAATGCTAGGACGAGGTCAGAAAGTATTCTAGATGGGATGGGGGGTGGTAGGGAGGCGGAATTAAGTCGAAACACGCCCGATTAAGACATTTTGCGGTCATCTTCATGTGTTAACCATTTTGGGGTCTGCATATAATTACGTCCGAAGGCTTCTAGGCGGCTCATTCATCACTCTGCCAACTCTGGGCGTACCAAAAAGTATCTCAAAGATTGTTAGCACTTGGGTTGGAAACGGGATAGAACAAGGCAGAACTGAACTCGACTGGAGACGAGTTATTTATGTTGGACAGCAGCAGGATAACTATTAAAAGTAACTACTTAGCAAACACTGACACTCTCCCCCCACCCCCTCTCGTGTCCTGCCTCCTGTGTTGGCCCACAAGTCGCAACCGGTCGAAACTTTTTCGGCAAAGTGCCATTTAGTTAAACATTTTGACACATGATAAATGAGTCGTAGGAAGCCGACAACCCTCCATTAGGTCGGACATATGTTGAGCTCCAACTATATAGATCCTGCTGCTTGTGGCAATTAAAGGCACTTTGGTAACCCATAAATAGTATCTATAAACTGGCAACATGTAAATTTCGTCGGCCGGCAGAAGAAGCTGCTTTCTTCTCTTCCCCCCTCCGAAATGGACGTAACTTCCGCACAAAGCGATAAAGAGAGTGAGACAGAGAGGGAGTGAGAGTGAATGAGAGCGAACTCATTAAATAGAAAGCATTTATTGCGTATCAAGATACAGCTTGAGATAGTTATAGATACAATCCTGGCTGGCCGGTAATAGAATGTCATGAGCAGCTGACACGACGGGAGGCTGTGACTGTACAAGAGGGTGCGACATTGAATGACGGACTGAATGAATGAATGAGCGACTGAACGAGTGAATGAATGAATGGTTGAATGCTTCAATGCCTCAATGGTCTGGGTGTGATATCAGGAGTCAAACTTTTGAAGGCAGCCCAAAAAGCAGCAGCAGCAGCTGAAGCAGCGGCAACATCGTAAAAGTCATCGTCATTCTGTCCTGTGTCGACAGGAAGGTCATTTAAGTTTTAATGATAGAGTTGTGCCAGTGAATAGGAAGGAAGGATGCGCCATGGGTAATGAAAAAGTTGCGCCCTCCTTTTCTTTCCTTTCCCTCCTCCCTCCTCCTTTTGCGAACTTGCGGTTCGTTATTCATCTCGAGGGGGTTGCTCTCGCGCCCATTTACCGTCCAGAGTCCAAAGATTGCTTTAAGTACTAAAGTAGCAAAGTAAACATCAAGTCTTGAGTTCTAAATTGAAACTTTGATGAGTAAACCAAGTGAAAGACGGAGGGGAATTTGTGAGAAAGGAGTTGAGATCTCTTTAAGTTGGTTTCGATAATGATATTATGGGTACAACCATTTTGAGATTGCAGAGAAACAATACTTTTCAGATAGCATGCAATGTCAATGAAATATTCCAGAGATGCGTGGCAAAACTTTTAATAAAAGTCCTTTAGAGCAGCAGTGGGCACGCAGTGGCTCCGGGAGCAGCGGCTGCTCCCAATTTAGGTAGACTCTAATAGAGATGTTGTTGTTATTGATGTTGTTGTTGTAGTGCTCCCGAATTCAGATGTTGTGACCATCGCTCTCACAGTGTCTGTTAGTGCTGAAAATTGGGATAGTTGTCTGTGGAAATTGGGATGAAGAAAAGATATTTTTTTTTTATCGTGAAATGTATAAAATTATATTTCTATTTCTATTGCAAACATTTTAAATAATGTTTAATATTTATTAGTTTTATGATAAAACTCGATAATAAGAGTAGACATTAATTTTCAAAACAAAAGTTAACTTAATATTGGAATAACACATACTTTGAATCTAATTCTCATTCCTTTGATTTGCACATATTAAGTACTTTTCCAATTGATTGCACATTGTATAGAAGTCAGATGTGCTCTATACGGATTGCGTATCCTGTTACTCGAATGGGTTTTAAGTGTTAACTTCTCCATCTCCCCATTGGCAGATACTCGTAAATTCGGGAACAAAGGGCGTGCTATTTGCATCTCTAAAACGGGGCAATTGACGCCGCTTTAGACCAGTTCATACTTGGGTATCATTATCGCAATTCTCGCGTACGCGAAATGATTTCTCTCGTCTTCTCTGTTTTCGGCTTTCGGTTTTTATTATGTTTCTGTTTTCTGTTCTGTTTTTCACGCTAACCCTCAACGAACGCTGTGTGCGTAATATTCAGGTCCTGCTGCGTTTAATGCCTTATGCAAGGATTGGGAAGGGCATGAAAAGGGAAGGGACGAGTTCATGTCCTCGGTTCTTGTTCGGTGAGCGCACAACACTTTTGCGTAATAAGTGTATTTACTTTGTGCGAGAGTGTGTCTGTGTGTGTGTGTGAAAGGAATGGAAATGGCTTTCGTAATAATGGATTTCATTAAGGCCATGCAGGACAATGAAGGACTCGCTGCTGATGCTGTTTCTGTGCGTGTGTGTGTGTGTGTGTGTGAACGCCAATTCAAACTACGCCATGCGTAACAAATAAATTCATTAAGCGCAGCCAATGCCTCGTCCAAAACATTATCATCAACCTAACGGAGGTAGGACTGCGGTACCGGGCATAGACGGTATGATATGGCATGGTATGGTATGCTACTACGGTACAGGGTAGCACCGTCTGTCTGTCTGACTGGCTGAATGATAATAACAAAAGCCGCTCGGCTTGGCACGCGTAATTAAGTCGCATGTTCGAATGTGGCCAAAAGCGAAAGAAAGAGACAGCGAGAGTCGCAAGTTCAAATAGTGAAATCCTGGACAGTTTTTGGTATGCGGAAGCGTAACATCCGGCCTACTAGTCAGTGTTGTCTGCATTTTAAGGACTCAAATAGTTAGAAATATATGGAAAGTGATTAAAATTCACTTAAAAATATTTTTAATTCGAACAGATTTTGATTGAAAGTAGATTTTAATTGTAAGTCATAAAAACAAAATATTTTTTTTTTGTTTTATTTTGTATTGTATTCGATGCGAGCAACAACAATATCAATATTTCCAAATAATTTTTGTACAATATATAGTCCCTGTCATATTTATAAAATCACCTTATAAATTGCAATAAATCGAAAACTACTGTCTGCAGCGGAATACAATGTATAGAGAAAATGAAGAGGAAGAAGAAACGAAAACAATGAATGTACAGTTAGTTCACATCAATCTAACGGTACTTAACAAAGAGCACCTTATTAAACTCTTAGTTTTGCATTTTTATAAATTCACAATTTCACAAAATATTTTGATGCAGAAAAATTTTTGGAACAATTCTAAAAGTAACTGCAAAAAAAAATTTTCAAAAATATTTTTGCTAGTGTTTTTAATAATTTTTTGAAAACTGCAAAAAAGGCACTTTTTGCTTGAAAAGTGGGTTATTTCTTAATTTTCATGCAAAAAGTGCCTTTTTTTGCAGTTTTCAAAAAATTATTAAAAATACTAGCAAAAATATTTTTGAAAATTTTCTTTTGCAGTTACTCTAGAATTGTTCCAAGAATTTTTCTGCATCAAAATATTTTTTGTTAAATTGTGAATTTAAAGTGGGTTATTTCCTCATTTTTATGCAAAAAGTGCCTTTTTTGCAGTTTTCAAAAAATTATTAAAAATACTAGCAAAACTATTTTTGAAAATTTTCTTTTGCAGTTACTCTTAGAATTGTTCCAAGAATTTTTTTGCATGTTCCAAGAATTTTTTTGCATCAAAATATTTTTTGTTAAATTGTGAATTTATAAATATGCAAAACTAAGAGTTTAATAAGGTGCTTTTTGTTAAGTACCGTTAGATTGATGTGAACTAACTGTACATTCATTCTTTTCATTTCTTCTTCCTCTTCATTTTCTCTATACATTGTATTCCGCTGCAGACAGTAGTTTTCGATTTATTGCAATTTATAAGGTGATTTTATAAATATGACAGGGACCTTATAATTGTGAAAAATCAACACATTTCACTTTATTTAATTTAAGATTTGTTATAATCTAAAATCCATTTCACATGAGCGTAACTTTGAATATCCAGATTTTGAAATTGTTAGTCTAGCTATAAAGTAGCTAGAGTGGCAGCACTGGTACTACTATATTGTACTTCCTGGCCCCCTTCTCGTTATTCAAATGATATTTATGCCAGTTTTGTGCACGCTCGATGTTTACGATTATGGGACACGGCCAAAATGTGGTCTATAGGATCGGGCTGACTCCGTGACCGGGATTAACATGAAATTGTCAAGTATGCATCTTAGTAGCACTACCCCCACTCCACTCCTCTAGACGGCTCTTCCGGTGCGACGTTTAATTAAAATGTATATGAGCCGTGGAACTGCGAAAACTGCGTGACAGGAGAGCAAAAGTAACGAGCGCTTCATAAATTTCAAATTAATCAATGGGCTTACGAATGTTGTCCGTTGGCTGTTGTCCCTGTCGCTGTTAAAGTTGCATTTGTCTTCTGGTTAACCAAAAAGGCCAAACAGCATTTCTCCGAATTGAAAGTAATGCTGTGTCCCTTGGTCCAAGTATTAGAAACATAAATTCCCAGTGTCTTCATTTAGTTTAGGAGATGGGAAGGGGACAGTCGGGAATGATTCAGGAAGTAAGCTCAAGGAATTAACTTGCAACTTGTCGCACAGTTTTGTGAAAGTTTTAGCAACATTTAATTGTTTTCATTGAGACACTGTTAATGGAGATTGAGGCAAGAAGAGAATTGTTATTTAAAGACTTGAGATATTTAAATGTTTTAATTCTTAGAAAAATTTTGAGTTGAGAAAGATTGAATACTGCAATTTAATCTAAAAAAATTCCGACTTATATTTTGTGAAATTTAAATCTGTATGTATATTTAAAGTACCTACAAAACATAGGTTTCTTAAAAGACAACTTAAGTGATTTATTAAACAATAAAACCTTAGGCAGAAACAACAGCAACAGCAACAACAACATTAATATGACCGGATTTGGTCACGCTGTTGATTATATTTTATATGCTGTCATAGGCCTGAGTATAAAATGTATTTGCGTTTGTCCAAGATACGTGAAGGGCCCCACAATTTTGGGTCCGGGATGTTGCGCTAATTGCGGCCTATTCAGTTGGCCAAATTAATTGGCCACTTTTGGAGGATCCATTAGGGCACAAAATTGAAATTTATTGCGTAGATTTGTAAGTCGACAATGCGAAACACGTGTGCGACGGCCCAAAACGCACAAAAAAAATACAAAAAAAAAAAATAATACAAATAGGCGAAAAAGCGGCGAAAGAGATTTAAAACCAAAACCAACTTCCTCCCACCGAGAGCCACACAATAATGGCGTAATGGGTTAATTAGCCTTATCGCAGTCATAGGGGGAGAAGCATCCGCTGTTCTTCGGCTCAGCAAAGTGTTACAAATATCACACTTAAAAGGAACTCGACCGCAAATAAGAACGAGTAAAAGAAAAAAGAATGGGAACACGGCATTTCAATTAATCAAATGCTCCAATGCAAATTTCGTTCATAATTCGTATGCGTATCCGTGAGATACACTAAAAACTCAGCTGACCTTAAGAATCAACTTACAAATGCAAATGATACCCTAACTATTCGAAATTCTCTCAACTGACGCTGACCAGAATTTTGCCGCTTGAATGTGCGTGTCTCAGACGCTCGAGGCAGCTGGAAAACCATACAATTATATTTATTATGTTGCCCCAAGCCGAAACAGAGCTAAGTAATGTCAATGTTTCCAGTTCTCATAATCATAACTTACGTCGAAAGGTCACTCATAGGCTTAAATTAAAACAGCTGACTTAAATAGCCGCACCTTGGGGCAAGCATGCAATAACTATACTAATAAAATGTGACACACAATGAAAATTAACCTACAATTGCTAAGAAATTGTTATAAACATGTCAAAATTATCGAAAAAAAATCATTTTTTATAAAGCCTCCAGAAACTCAAGTCTCTTTGTTTATATACAACTTATTGTTACACCAAAAAACTCTACAAAATCTACAAATATTTGAATTCTTTGAAATTAATTGTCGAAAACTATATGTTACATAAAAATTGAATGTTACATACAGTAGCGGACAAAGAAAACCGGAGTTCTTAGAGTTTTTTTAAGTGTTAATTTATTTGAGCAAAGGCAATACGTAAAAAGCCTAGGAACCGTTTGAATGATACAAAACTTTCCTTAACCCATTAAGTACCCATTGAACTTTTGTAAAAGTCTACTTTCGAATCTTATTTCCTCGGGCTTCAACAAAAAATGTTTGGATGCAAAAAATTTCTAATAGTGACGGCAAAAAAAAAAATTTCAAAAATCTCATCGCTATTATTTATTATAATTTTTTGAAGGCCTCATACGTTTCGCCTATGGTCGAATAAATTAACTCTTTGTAAAAATCCGAAAACCGCACTTTTATGGTGTCCGGATTTCTTTGTCCGCTACTGTATTATAGATTATATAGAAGAAAGACTTTTTAAAAGTTAATATTAATGCTATTCAGAATCTACATATAATGTTAAGTTTAATTTCTTAGATAGTTAATATTCTTAGTTCATAATTTCAATACTATTTGAAATCTATAAAATATTTAATTATTTACTCTATCTTAAGTTATCCCAAAAATTGTTTTGACTTTACTACTTAGTTCAAAAATCTGAAATTATAAGTTAAATTATCTTAAATTTTTTAGCTAGAACACTTTGGCTTATATCAAAAATATTTTTATTCAAATATTTTTTTTTTTTGTATTTGCCCCAGTGTGCCTCATACCAAAGTGCCGCACATACGCCTATGCGTGATTATTTTGCGCCTCGCAAGCGGGAAAAAATGTTAATTAAATGATATTCCCAGCTAGGGTTTACCCAAAAAAAAGAGAACAAAACAAAATAAAAGCAATAATATATATAGAGAGAGAAACCCCTGAAATGTGGACAGTGTCCGGTGGTTGCTTGGTTCGCGACTCGCCGGAAAAGTGCCTCGAATTATGCACTACCAAAGGTATTTTGCGGCGGCCCACGCATATATTAGCGCTCAGATAGCGATCATTAGGGGCATTCCAGTGGCCGGGTCACATGATTTTGCATATCGGGTAGTGTTTGAACGAGCCGAAAAAGAAATTCACACATACATACATACAGACTTGTAAAAGAAAATGTCATGCGGTTGAGTGACGACTGACAGCGCCTCGAATAGGCCCAACTCACGCACAGCTCAAAGCTGACCTCTGACCTGTGGCTAACTAGCAGGTGATGGCCAGCTGAGGGGGTTCGAGGTGAGGTGAGGTGAGCTGGCGGTTAGCTGACCATTTTCTTTTTCTCTTTCACTCCTTCCTGCGCCGCTTCACACGTCAACGGCAACAAAGCCGAAAATTAGTTAACTTTTTTCTGTTTTTTTTTTCTTTGGCATTTTCATAAATATTTACATTTGCCCTACACCTGCACCTTGTGGCCGGTAGAGTCCATTGACAATGCGATGGGAAAACTAACGGCTGTCTCGGACCGATTCCAAAATTTCCTTTGACTGCAACCCTTAGATCATTAAATACAGATCACTGAATGGAAAGTTGTAATACAATCGGTTTGAGGCCTGCTAATTGATTGATTGACATTTCAATTGTGTTGCACTCATTACGGACATTCTCAGTCTTTTGAATCTTGAAAGTAAAGATATCTTTCATTAAATTGATCTGTTCCCCAATGGATTCGACAATTTCTATATAGACATTCATCTTAATTGATGTGCTTATTGCTTGGCCGGAAGTCTCTTAATTAATCGTAGCGAACCAGCTTCTTAATGCTAACAAATTGTATTAATCAAAAAGAGAAACTACTAATATATCATTTTAAAAGCCAGCAAATTTATCATAATAATTTCTTTCTACTGAAGAATAATGTTGTAAAGAACAATTAAATGTGAATTATTCTTGGGAATATATCTTCATTGAGTTAGGAAACTATTATTATCTATTTTCATTTTATTTAATAAATGAAAAGTTACAACGTTTTTAGAATAATTCTTATTCGAAAGCTTCAAAATGTTTATGGAATTTAATTTTTTGAGAAATGTTCGAATTTTTTCACATTTTTCCGAATCTTTTGAGTATAATTTTTAGTTTCAGAATTTTGTAGAACTCAGTTTTCAAATATTTTGAAGCTTCTTGTATTGGAAATCTGTATTTTAACTAAGATTATTATTATCTAACTGAAGTTTGATATTGTTTTATAGAGTATTTTGAAACTAACTTTTGCTCTCAACTTTTTTCCAAAGTATAACAATAAGTTTTCCTTTCTCCTTCCCCTTCTGTCAAATTTTCCGTGCCCCATTCACACACACAGTTAAACACACACATTTCATATTTTCGGGAGTGTTTTTTTTTGGACTGAGTGGCCCTACAAAGCCATCCAATAATCCACATTTGTAACAAACATTTCCAACTTTTTGGGGCTAAGTTGACGGCTCTGATGACTGACAGTCTTGCGAGAGAGGGGAGAGTGGAGAGGAGGGTGTTGTGGTTGTTGTTGTTGCTGCTGCTTTTGGTTGTGGCATTTTCAATTGTTGCTAATGAGTGCCACAAATTAATTAGGTTACTTCGTTACGCTGACGTTATAAGCTATTTAACGGGTGGGAGAGAGAGATGGAAAGGAGGGGAGAAGCGCGACAGAGCGAGGTGGGAGAGGGAGAGAAGCGAAGCTGATGCTAAATTGTGATAGTTGTTGAAAATTAGCATAAATTTCTTTTTCTCTTTCTTTTTCTCTTTCCCATTCTCATTTATTCATTTTATTTTTTTCACTTAGTTCGCACGAAGAATTGAGCAATTTTCCAGCGATTTTCTTCGGCACGAGGCGCGTGAGGTGAAAAACGCAACGCCTCAGTTCAATTATGAAACATCTAGTGGAAACAATGCCCCCTCATTTCTCCACTCTCCCCTTTTCAACCCACCGTTGAGCGATGTTATCAGTTCAGTTTCCTCCTGCTTACAATGCCCATGACAGGCAAAAATCTTGCTCAGATTTCTGAGCGAAACTCGTGAGGAAATTAATTTAAATTTTATAAGGGGGCGTGGCATGCCTCGAAGATGACGAAGCAACAGACGACGATAACAACGAATCCGCTTAAAAAATAAATCAAATTGCATCTAATGAAATTGTGACATAATCAAAAACATAAGCATAAACAACAGATTATCTGTGTGCAAAAGAAACTGATCGACTTGCAGATACTCCGTGGACATGATATAGTAAAATATATTTTATTCTCTGATTTTTGAATTGATTTTAGGGTCTATATTAATTTTAGTCCAATTTAAAGAGTAGAGGTTTAACAATAATTAAGTTATATTTAATGCGGTATCAATTTGAAACCATTGGGTACTAAATTTAGCTTTTGCACTAAAGTTAGTACTAGTCTAAGACATACTAAAGAATAACAAAATTTGACAAATTTGTCAGCTTAAACGCTGAAATTGTTAATATTTACCAAGTATAAGTATAATTAAATAAATGTTTTCCATGAATGTTTTCCAAAAGGGGTGATAAATTCAAAAAAGACTTTCCTGAAAATACGTAGTGACTATATAATTTACTGTTGAAAAATTTGTGATTATATAATAACTAAGCTTACAAAAAATAAAAAAAAATCTAAAATTATTACAATTATTCAAAAATAATCAGAGAAAAATCAAAAAGAATCAAAAATAATCTTTCTGATTTGATTATTTTGACTACTTTGATTTTGAAAATTTAAAACAATTTAATTTTTACTAAAAGTCATAAATAAACCAAAATAATCAGAAATAATCAGAAAAAAATCAAAAATAATCCGAATACTTTTAATGATTAGTTTTGAATATTTGTGATTTTTCCTGATTATTTTGGAATATTTGTAATAAATTTAGATTATTTTGATTTTTTGTAATCGTTATCATTAAATAATTAATAACCGAAAATAATCGCAATTTAATCATTAGTTCGACTTTTAAACAAAAATAATTTAATTTCTAATGATTATGATTACTAATCATTATTTAACAGGTATCTTTACTTTAGCAGCACAAGTAGCTGAAGTAAGTTATGGAATTATCATGAACTTATCGATATCTTAGCTTGAGAGTGTGACGTTAACAGATCAAGTGTGAGAGTTGAATTAAGTTGACTTGTGATTGTAATAAGAGCAAGGCCGGCTAATAACAAATAGGCATCTGTTACTAAAATTGAATTTTTACTGCTTGGGCCAATACTCGTATAGTGCTGCTTATTAGATGGTAACACACACACACACACACACATACATATATACAAATGTGAGACTGTGCACAATTACATTTTCATAAAGGATACGCCTAAGCAGCTTATGCCTACGCATCAGCAGGAAGCAGGATAATAAGTAGGACCAAAGAGAAAGGCACAGGCAAAGGCAAAGGGTATGGGGATTAGGTAGAGGAGGGAACGAAGAAGCAGCTGAGGAAGTGGGGATAGAGGGCGTATTGTGGGGTAAGAGGGGATTGCGGTTTACTGGCTGTGTTCTTGTTACTTCGGTAAGCGTCTATTATGAAGAGAAAAGTAACGCTAATGAGTAAATCAAGTGCACATGTGTGTGTGTGTGTGTGTGGGCCGTTCAACTGGAATCCCCTGAATACCCTTCGGATGCCCCCGCCCCCCTTGGACCACCGCCCCCCCCTTGGGTTACTGCTTCATCGCAGCCTTTGAAGCTGCGCCAGTTGGCGTGTTGAAGCATAAATAAGCCGCGAACTACGCCCTTTCCCCCTACCCCCTTTACCCTTCTCCATCCCCCTCTCTGTTCACTACTTCCCCTTTGATTCCCCCGTTTGATTCTCAACTCCCTCACATCCACTTGGTGCTGTTTTAATAGCTAAATTATGTAATCATGATGTGTGATACACACACATACTAACACACACACACACATCATACACACACACACTGATACACTGCCATTGAGCAGTAGCTGCCACCACGTTGCAAGGTTCGTGTTGTGGCATTTATGCAAATCCCGTCGACGTCGCTTCTTCTTCTTCTTCTGAGAAACTTTTACTTGGCAGCAGCCCCTATCTGAAGCCCCACCCCCGCCCCGCTGCCTGCCCCTTTTTAATTTGAAATTTTTCATAATGAGCAGTGGCATGAGCAGAGGGAGGGGCAGGGGGAGGGGCTGCTTTGACGTTGCCATAGTGTGAAGATTAAATTCTACTAATTAGAGACGTCGAGTGAAATGTTCGCGCTTTTGTATGTGACTCGCTCTCCCTCCTTCCCTCTCTCTTTCTCTCTCTGTATGTGTACACAGGGGAGTAGGGATATAGCAAAAGGGGGGCGGAGGGGTAGACTTATGTAGGGCTTTTTGGGTGGCAACAACTTTGTGTGGGCGCCTGATTGGGCAATGGCAAACAAAATGGCGTTGAACTCCGCGCAGTCAAAAACCCTCTCAACAAATCCCAACACCCTCACACCCACACCCCCTTCAACTCGCTGGTTAATGCCTCAACGCTTTTATTGATATGTCGAGCGTAAAAAGTTCAAATCTGTAGAACAAACAACAAACACTACTGTGCACTAAGCGCAAGGGCTGCCATGTAGGTTCTTAGTCAACTTTATTTATTATTAAACAAATTTATTTACAGGGTATCTGCCAAAGTGACTAAACTTTGCATTTTTGATTAATTTATTTTTGAAAAGTTACAGTAATGAGAATTTAATAAAATCGAAAATATATATATTTCTAAGGTATCTAACTGTCAAACTTGCATAAAACAGATATAAATATTACTTAAGAATTCTTTTACAGGGTAGCTTGATATTATCCTTTTGACTTCAAGCATTAATTTAATGTTCATTAAGCTCCATTCAGACGAGCACTTTTTCACCGACACTTTTTGTCAAAAAACCGTCCGTATCGCTCACCATCGCTCACCGCTGGAATAGAACGTGTTCTATTTCCATCGGTGAGCGTCGGTTTTTTATCGACAATTTGAAATTTTGTATGGTTACGCGACACGGACAGCTTTTTGACAAAATGTGACAAAAAGTGTCGGTGAAAAAGTGCTCGTCTGAATGGGGCCTTATTGCTTCATCTGTCAGCTGACAATTTTGTAATCATTTGAAGGTAAGACAACTTCATGCTGGATCTGTTTATTGTGCAAAAGATTCCATCTCATGTCCCCAAGGGGGTCAGTACACATTACGTGGAGAAGCATCTGCTGCGTAAGTTGGAAGACTCTGAAATGTCCCAACTATATATACCATCATCAACAATCCCATGGACGTGGGAAAAATCATCCAACGGGTCGAGAATAGATGATATCACAGTGTGATTGAACTCATCAAAGCTTAAAGATCAGCACCAGGAACAGCACAGCCTTGACAGGAAGCACTTTGATAGTCCTGTGGATATAAAAAAAAAATAAAAACTTTAATTCAACACAGCAAATTATTTTGAGCATTGTTTAATTCACAGGGTACTTACAAGCAGTACACATCTGCAACTACTAGCTGAAAATGTTTAAAGAACTTACTAAAAAATCAAAAATATTTCGATATGTTTTGACAGCATAAAGCAAACTATACAATTTTTTTTTGCTTTAAAAATGTGAAAATAATTAAAAATGGATTTCAGTTTTTTTTGCCACATGCCACACACACATTTTGGACATGACAGGTCAGAACAGTGGGGAGAGAGGGGAAAGTGGCGGGGGGCGGCAACGAAGTGGCGGAAAGTGGCAACTTTTTGGACACGAACTTGTTCAAACTTTAGCGCTGTGTTTTAATTTTAATTTAATTAAAACTCACACAAAATAAGCCGCTGTCACGCCTCCCCCGCCCCTCGAGCGAACCCGATAGTTCTTTGCATGCGGTGGATAATTTTGAATACCCTTTGAAAACTTTACTTTGCGTGGTGGTAGTACGAATTTGCCGGTAAGCTACATGTACAATGAAAATAGGGTATATTAAATATTTTTATGACTATAAGAGCAAAATAAATTTTATATTCTCATTGATAACTCAAAAAAAATACAGTTTATTGTATAGTAGATACTATTTTTTCCTTGTTATTATGTTGTTCTCAAAATTACATAACCATTAAAAAAAATAAACACACAACCAATAAAAATTAAGATTATCAGGGGTTCCACAGGAAACTGGAATTTGACATAAAATTCATACAAATTGTATGAAATTTATGTCAAATTCAAGCGAAAGCGATTCCTGTGGCACCCCTGTATATCTTTTCACAGAGTATCTTTAATTGCAATGTATTTTGCGATAAAATATTAAATCAATAATTTTCAAAATTTCACTGAGTAAAAAAAATTGTATTATAAATTCAAATTAAAATTTTCAATAATTATCAATAATACAATTTTTGTTGGGGCTTTATTATATAGTATCCTTAAGTCGAGCATTTCCTTTTTATCATCTTAAATAGTGTTCAAAAATATAAGAGGAGAATGGTTAAATAATAATCAAGCATTTCTTTTTTTAGACGACGATTTAATTAGCTAACGACCTTAAACGGATTGTCAAAAGCACCGAAGGGGTTGAAGGGGAAGAATTGCAGAGGGAATTGAAAAGTAGTGCACAGTGGTAAAGAAGAAGGCAGGAGGGATAGGAAGGGTGGTAAGAGAGGTTTCTCGGTTGCTAAATCAATTATACAATAAAACGGTTGACAAATTGCCAGAAAAAAAGGGGCAAAGAGGAGTGGGGAAAAGTGGAAAAGTAGAAGAGAAAAGCTCAAAGGGGTGTACAGAGGGGTGTAAAGGGGGGACAAGGAGGCGGGCTTTTCGCATGTAGCTAAGTGAAGTTGTCAGGACGAAAAATGCGTTTTTAATTTTCAACAACTGCCGCAACGGCAGCTGAGCTTGTGGTTGCCACTTGGAAAAGTCGCAGGATGGAATGAGATTGGCAAAGGGGGAGGGGGAAGAATATCTGTTGGTTCGTTCTCAGAGCTCTCCTTTTGGCTCTCAGACGGAGAGTGGCATTCACTTTGATGTTTCACTTTAACAAGCTTCTCGCCTCCTTCTGCGTCCTTCCCTCGCACAGATGATTTTCCCTGAAATTATATTTTAACTGCCAGTGGGTAAGGCTCTCCACTCCCTCCTCCCACTGTTAGCTGCCACATGCGGCAGCAACAGCGACGGCGACAGCGGCAACTGCATCATGTTGTTGGATCATAAAAAGTAATGACAGCAAAAATTTCACTTGCCTGCGTTGCGTTCGCTCGATAATGACGAACGAGGATGAAGCTGCTTGTGGGAGGAAAAGGAGGTGGGAGGGAGGCAGGAGGGTGGTAAGAAAGAGAGAGAGAGGGGCGGGTTGGACAGCTGAATGAGAGCGCACAAGTGCAAAAAGTAGCTAAAGTAGTCAAGTATAAGAAGCTGCTGCTGCTGCGACATACACTGCAGAAAATAGTCCAGCAGGTTCTAAGTCTGTCTTAAATTTTGTTTCCCAAGTTTTACAATTTTTTTATTTAATTTATTTACCTTATTTTTACTTTATTTTATTTATTTTTGTAATATTATTTATTTATTTTATTTATTTTATTTATTTTATTTATTTTATTTATTTTATTTATTTTATTTATTTTATTTATTTTATTTATTTTATTTATTTTATTTATTTTATTTATTTTATTTATTGTATTTATTTTATTTATTTTATTTATTTTATTTATTTTATTTATTTTATTTATTTTATTTATTTTTTTATTTTATTTATTTTATTTATTTTATTTATTTTATTTATTTTATTTATTTTATTTATTTTATTTATTTTATTTATTTTATTTATTTAATTTATTTTATTTATTTTATTTATTTTATTGATTTTATTTATTTTATTTATTTTATTTATTTTATTTATTTATGTTATTTATTTAATTTATTTATTTATTTTTTTTAATTTATTTTATTTTATTTTACCTATTTAAATACAAATTAATGATAGATGACAGTTCTAATCAGGGACTGCAAATGATGATTATTTATTTTAAGTAAAAAAATCAGACACTTATAAGAGACCTAGAAAATAATGGTTTACACCAAAATGTTTAGTTTTTTACAATCTCTGTATTTCCACCATGATTTTTATTCTTATGATTTTTACTTTTTTACTTAATGGTAATCATTATTTTTGAGTAATATTATAAAACTCAAAAATAATCATTATAAATTAGTTTTATTTTTTTCGCTTAAAATAAAACTCAAAAGCAATTTACGGCTTCTGTGTTAAGATTTTTACCAATATTATTTTATATCCCTATAAAGGGACACCATATCTACCTCCCAGCATAATTTATTTTTTTTATCGGAGTACGGTAACCCATTCAAACTTGCATTAAAACATGAAAAAAAAAGTGTTTTAACACTGATTGTACATTTTTCAACACCATAGCTACCACCCAGAATATTTTTTTTTATTTTCGGCTCTAGTTTTAGATTTTATTATTTTTTTAATGATTATTTAATTTTACAAATAGCAATTTTGCCAAAGACTCACCACCGAGGTTGCATCTCTGATCAGTGAGCATAATTTTTAAGGCCGAAAACGATCGTTCAACACTAACTTGTGTTGCTGGAGCTGAGTGGACCACATTAGCCAGCTGGTATAAAGCTGGATACATGAATTTCTTTTCCTCCCAATACTTCATAATGTTGGGAGGTAGATATGGTGTCCCTTTATAGGGATATAAAATAATATTGGTAAAAATCTTAACAGAGAAGCCGTAAATTACTTTTGAGTTTTATTTTAAGCGAAAAAAATAAAACTCATTCATAATGATTATTTTTGTGATTTTTATGATATTACTCAAAAATAATGATCATCATAAAGGAAAAAAATTAAAAATTAAAATATAATCATTATGATGTAATTTTTATAATATAACTTATAATGATTACGGTCCCTGGCTCTAATCTTTTATATATTCAGGAATTACAGGATATTTAAGCTCGTCGCAATTGAAAGGGTTAAAGTATTTGTTTTAGGTGTAGTGCACGCGTTCATCATCATCATCTTCAAAGGTTGTGGCACCCTCAAGTGTGCTTTGAGACTTTTGCCGCCTACCGCCTTCCGCCTGCCTCCATCATCCTGTTCCCACCCCCCAGCCCGTGGATGCCCCATGCCGTCCGTTGCTAGCAACCATTCAACGTGTTTCCTGCCACAGCAGCAAGAGGAAACAATTATGAAAGCGGCTGGCAGCACATTCAACTCGAGCTTCGTTCAGTTTTCAGTTTTTAGCTACCAAATGCAGTGTTGCCAGCTGCCAGTTGCCCCAATCCAGCCCCTTCCCAGGGAGAGTCGAGTAATGGACGTTGCTCGTTGCAGCTACTTTTTGCCACGTCGCAGCGCAGCGCGTGTTGCTCATAAGATAAAGATAATAGAAAAGTTGAATTTATAGCAAAACACTTTTCAATCATGCAGCCAAAACGTGTGGCACAAGCCCCTCCAAAAACCTTACCAATAACCGAGAGCGATACTCAGACTAAAAACGAGACTGAGACTAAAACTGAGACTGAGACGAAGACTGCGTCTAAAGTTGGGAGTCTGTGATAGGTAGGATGTGGGGCTTTCTTCTTCTTCATCTTCTTCTTTTGCAGCGTCAAATCATTTCCGCAACACTTGCTTATTCACTTTGTTGTTTTTGTTGCTGTTGTTGTTGTTCTTATTCATGTTGTTTTGTTTCTGAATAACGTCAAAGTTAATGGCTGCTGACACTAAAGAATCTATATACAACGACTCGTCAGATACCCTACATTAAATAAGACTAACACTGGGTAACAAAAAATTAAGCATTGTCATTGCTAACATTTATATCTCTTGGAACTGTATTATATTTTAATAACGTATAAAATGTATATAAAATATAAAGAACTTACTAATCGCCTCGCTAAATATTAAATTGGTTTTTATATTGGTGACACTGTCAAGTTTTTGAAAAACAGAATCCAATTAGAAACCAAACAATAATAAAAATGACATTCTGCAATGAAATCGGTTAAGTTTTGACAAGTTTTTGAAAAAGTATTTATAAAATGTTGATGTAGAAACAATTTAAATGTCATACAAAGATAAAAATGATATTCCGCAAGGAAATCGGTTCAGCTTTGACAAAGTTATGGCAGTTTTAAGTTTTTATAAAGTGAAAATAATCGAATTCAAGAGCTTGAGCTGCCCATTTTTCGATGAATCTAACAGCACTACTTTAGAGAGTGCGCTGCCAACTCTGTCGAAACATGGATATGACTCAAGGTAGTGTATGTAAATGTAACTGGTTGTTGTGTGAAAAACATCTGGCTACGGATATGCCGTTCTGGCCATTCGCTCATCCTCCGCATCCACCCAGCCACCCAGCTGTATCTTGTAGATAAACTCGACCCACACACACACACATACACACTTGCCCAGGGCGATCTAACTGACTATTCATGCGTTTAAAATTTGCAATACAGCCCCCCTAAAAGAAAAGGGGGAAAGGAAAAGCGAAAAAAAAGAAAACGATGATGAAAAACGCCGCTCGTTACATTTTACGTTACAGCTTAGGCAAACAAGTTTTTCTTTTTCTATTTCAATCTTATCTTTTCAGTAGATTGAAGGGGACACCGCTTTCAGCTGCCCAGTCTCCCGTCCACAGCTACCCTTCTAATCTACCTGTTCCAACAGCTCTAGGGTATCTTAAACATGGGCATTGATAATGTTCCTTAGCTATTACAGATTTGTCCATAGTAGTTCAGCTAAAAACGAGAGATTAAACACTAAGCTTAAGAAACCTAAATCGTCACAATAACAAATAATATAATTTATTAATTTACAGACTCTTATAAATCTGGATACTCTACGAGTATTTCGGGTATACAAATAGTAATTAAGAAATCAACTCAGAGTTAATTTAAGGGATTATTGTCAACATTGAAGAAATGGATCAAAAATTATGTGAATACAATTTGAGAGCTCAAAATAAACAAGGAGACGAATGTTCAAGAGATATTAAGAGGATTTATTTATAAATTAAATTGATTTGAATTATGGAATATCATTAAAAATAGACCAAAATTATTTATTAGTAAAGGTATGTAAGAAGAAATTATTGTAATAACTTAATTAGTCCTATGTCGTACAGTGTGAAGGCGAAGAAATTTGATAAATTCAAATTAGTTTTGATGGATTATTTTTGATTAATGTTGGGTGATAAGATTAACCAAGTAATTTGTTTCGTAAAATTACCTAAGCCACATGTCTTATAAGCCCAATTCCACTATCAAAAGAGCCAGAAGGGGGTAAGTAAGTACACTGACAACAGCTAATCGACTAAAAGCCACTGAACTAACCAAATTTCCGAGGGGAAGCCTCGACTTGAATGAGATGCGTCCTTGCAAATTACACGTAAACTTTCTTTGCTCGAATTCTGAAATATTCTTGTGCTTGTTTCTTCTTCTTACTTTTTCACTTCTCACCCTTCCATTTCCATTGCCATTTCCATTTCCACTTTTTCTTCTTGTTCTTATTCTTGTCGTCTTGGTGGCGTCGTCAAAGTGCCAAAGTTTTGCATTGTAATAAATATTTTAATTTTGAACTTGAGCAATTAACCCAAGAACGCATGTGAAGATTGTGGCACACTGGAGCAGGAGAGGAGGGTGGGAGGGGTCAGAGGCGGCTGTTATGACAATTGAGAGGGGGAGCGGGGAGGGGGGACAACAACGACCCACATACAGAATCCGCTTCGTTGCCACAGCTCCTGTGTATGAGCATTATGAACTTAAGCTGTTGCCCCCAACAACATCAACAACAACAACAACAATCAGTAAGAAAAATCTTTTCTATATGCCGTACATTTGATACCCTTACGAAGCTATATACCGATCGAAAGGTATACTTTTAACTAATTAGTTAAATTTTGTGACGAACGATACTTAATTGTATGCATAAATGATTTAAAAAAAAAAGTTCTTCTCACCTAAAAAAAATATTTTTTTTGCGCAGTGCCGAATGTGAAACAACCTATTAAAGAATCATTTTTTTTTTTTTTTATTTGATTTCAATATTCAATTTAGTATTGTTCGTCACAATTTTGGGTATCAGAAGTTTTGAGGCATGGAAATGATTTAGTCACTAGATTTTCACCTCGTCCAGAAGTTCTTTTTATAATTATTAATACTTTACGTTACACATTTATTAATAATAGCATAATACCTTTTGATACGGTATAACAAAGAAACAAAAACAACAATAACATTAAGATCCTTAGACACATGCCAAGTGGTTAAGTCGAGTTTGTGCTCGGTTTGAAAAGTTTTGCAGTTGCGTCGCATTTAAATGATTTTGCATAATTCAATGGAAAAGCTGGAAAAACATTTGAGGAAAAACTTTTATGTTCTGCCTCTGCCTCCCTCCATACGAAAGAAAGGTTCTGCAATATATTTTCTTCAATTGCGCACAATTAATCCTTTTTATGAGAGTTCTCGTCTTGCGTCTCCACGCTGATTTCGCCCAGGTAAGTCGAGGCTTTTCTCCCTGCTCTCCCCCTTGCCCTTGCCCCATGCCCCTTACACGATTTACCCCTTTTACCTCTTTGCTTTTTGGTTGTGTTTCTGTTTCGGGTTTTCGGGGATTTCGTGTTCCATCAGCTGGAAACGCGCATACACAAAGACCTTAATTATAAAAGTCAACAATACCAGGGGTATGGTCGGTAGAAGGGGTTTAACTCTGTAGACTTCTAGTGGATGGGGAAGGGGACAGAGTTACCACCGACTTATTGTCATCAACTGAATGAAAATCCGCTCACAGTCGGAGCCCAAAAAAAATAAAACTCGCATGTAATTAAAATAAAATCCTTTTTACGACTGATTTTTTTTTAACGCTTATTTGTTGAATGCGTTGCGAGCTTGCACAAATTAAACAAACCTAACGAAAAAATACAAAAGTACAACAACAAAGACAATCAAAAATTGTGATAAATTTTTATATCAATTTTTTCGTTTCGCTGTACAATTTTCTCTTATTTTTGGTCAACAATCAGCAATAAAAAGTAAAGGGAAAATATACGTAAAAGAGTTCTCCAAAGTAAATGAAAATTGGACGAACCACGCGGCTTAAAGGCTTAACAGCTGATTTATTTCAATAGAGCAAATAGATCTTTATTATGTCGAAAACGAGCTACGATAATTATAATAATATTATTATTTTTCTTTTTTTTTTAAATATGAGAAAAGTGTGCTTGCAATGCAGCTAAACTTAAGTGGATTATCGGATGCTAAAAATAATGTTTAATATTACTATTCTTTTTCATAAATTGTGTAAATTTGCCTAGCTAGTTGAAGGCATCTTGAAGCCTTTATTTCATCATAATTGAAGAGTAAATACTGAGGATTGTAATTATTATAATATTAAAAAAATAAAGGTGATTTCTGCAATTTTATCTGCAAGTTTATGAAAAGTTCTTATTATTTTTGTAATAAATATCTGAGTTTTCTTAATTTATTCATATATTTTACTTTTCCTAAGCCTTGTTGTCATATTTCTTCTAGCTCGAGTGTGAATGATGTGGCCCAAAAGCTCTGGTAGCTCACATAGATCTAAGTATCTCTAGAGCCTGTGATGCTGTCGCTTGCCAGTTGCCAGATTTAATTATTGTCCGCTTTTATTGCAGTCCCCGATTGCAGATAATGTCCGAGAATGGGCTCGGAATGGGTTTCCCTTCGGTTCCCTGTCAGTGGTAATATCAACACACAGAAACACAGACCTAGAATCATTCCTGGTTTTTAATTCCCATCTCTAGGCTCACTCTCTCGTACTCATTCCGCTGTCAGTCGTGTCATCGGCATCAGCATCAGCATCAGCTGGCGATTAACTTTGCAGTGCAACCCTTTTTTATACCCTGTTTTTTATTTAGCGCCGTCGGCGATATGCTAATGATGGGCCATGCCCACTCAGCCCAACCGCCCATCCGCCCCACCAGCCCACAATTTGATGGCCGCGGGCAGCGTTGTACACTTTTTGTTGTGTTTTATTATTTCTCTCTCTCTCTCCACATCTCGTTTTGCCTTTGCCATTTGCCATTTGCCTTTGCTTTTATTATTTTCAAGTTTAATTAACTTTTCTCTTGTTTTCGGCTCACATAAATTTTAACTCTTTGCTGCCCTTTGCCACTGGGCAGTAGAGAGAGAGGGAGATTGAGAGAGAGGGGAAGAGGGTAGCAGGTAACACAGGATCTGTTTGGACCAATGTCTGCCATGAAATTTGATACGTTGCTGTTTGTCATAAGCCCGGGGAGATGATGAATGCGCCCCAGCTGAAACTTTGCGAATTAACTGAGAGACTAAATAACACTCAGACACCCAGAGACTAACAGTCCAATCATCTGATGAAGGTTCCTTCTCTATGGTCCCTCATCGTCGTCATCAAGTGCCGGGATTCTTTCTCAAACATCAGTTAATGCAACATCTGTGGCATTAGAAATATAAATATCAGCCATTTGGCAAAGGACAAACTATCACTCAATCCTTTTCCTTTTTTTTTGTAGGAGAACAGCTTGAAGATACCCTGTAGTCTATCAGTGACAAGTCTAAGCCAAAGGCGAATCCATTTCTCGTATCTTTTATATTTATGTTTTTGAGAGCAAAAATGTTTGGCAGGAATAGCACAGTTTAAAGATACCCTGTAGTTTGTTTTGCTGGTAGCTAGTCTCAAACTTTATTTTATTTTAAATCATAACATATAGCTGCATCTTACTAATTTAATAGTTACCGGAACCCGTCTTGAGTCGTTGCTCAATTTACAGGGTACACAAGTTTGAGAAAACATTTGATGATGAATTTACAAATTTTATAGTTTGTTGTTTTGCACATTACAGGGTATATAATGCAATGTTATGACTTAGTGGCACCCGTTTCAAGTCGTTGTAAAGTTTACAGGGTATGGAATTCTGCCTTAACTTTATAATTTATTTTTTAGAGGGTATGGAATGGTGTGAATTTCAATTATTTTTATTCAAATACCTAACAAACTTAGTCTCAAGTGTATGCTACCCTTTTCGCTTTCACTAGTTACAGGGTATCCGAGCACTCGGCATCTGGTCGACAAGTGCTTACGTAATTTTGGCACTCTTAATGTGTTAGATTCAAGTACAAACATATGTATGTATAATATAATAATTCCAGCAACATCTTTCAAATGCGAAACAGAGCTGTCTGTCTGCTCCACTGTGCACCCCTCCCTGCCCCCTGTTCCCTTCACTGCCACGTTGTCCCACTGTGCCTCTGGCTTTGGCTCTGGCTTGGCTCTGGCTTTGTTTCACTGACTCCGACTGCCAGTTCATCTGTCAATTAGACTTTAATGTATTGCGATTGTACTTCAAGTTATACGCAATTACGCTAGAGCTTCAACTGGCAGGGAAGACTGTAGGGATTGTGGGGGGGGGGGGGGGAAAGGAAGAAGCAGTGAATATTGAGACTTATACTCGTTTCTGGTTTTGAAGCAGCCAAAAGGCAAATGAACACATTTATTGAGTGACAGGCAGCTAAGAATTACATAAAAGAACTTAATAAAAAGAATAAAAAAAAAAATTGTACGCTTTGAAGCTTGATGAAGTCTATGAAGAAGAAGACGAAGAACAAGAACAATATTAAGCTGATCTCAACAGTTTTGGAGTGTCAGAATTTAAACAATGTATTACACTCAATATAGATCATAGATTTTCCAAGAAAAAGTCATTAAATATGGTATATTTTTGAGGTAAATCATAGATCATTGGGTTTTACATCCATGTAAGTTACAGTTATCGACAAGATCTATAGCTGAAACCATGTTCAGAAGTTGCAATTCTCCATTTGAAACTTAACAACAATTTTTGGGTCTGTTTAATACTAAAGTTCTTGCTTGAAAGAAGTTAATTTATTGTTTTTATCCGTGGGCTGTCTGGGTTCCCCTCCCCTCTCCTCTTCTCTTCTATTCACGCACTGATCTGTCTTGTCAGTTGCTCTTGGGATTTATGTCTACAGAATTCTTCAAGTCAAGCTAACAAACAAGTATTGTCTGCCCCAAAAGCTTGGCAAGATATTTAAGTATTTCTTTGATTATTTATTTATATTGCTTGGGGCGCTGAGTTTGGTTTCATTTTGGGCAAAGTGTCAGTGGATCGATTGTGATTTGAGATTTACAACCTCAATAACCTGCTGGACCGTTTATAAATGAACATTTTAAATGAAATTTGTCAAGCAAAGACAATGTCAGTTACATCAATTTCCATTTAGGAGATGATATTTACCGAATCACCGAAATAATCCAAATTTCATAGAAATTTAAGTGAAATTCAAGCGAAAGCGATTTCTGTGGCATCCCCAATAGAAGTTATTATTTACAAATCATTCAAATATTTCTTTTTGAAAGCTCGATATATCGTGATTGTATGAATTTATTTATTAATCTATTTAATGTTTGGATTTACCTCTCTAGATAAATTTTAAGTCTCTTCTGGTTCTTATCTTAACTCTTTAATTTTTAGATAATTTTTTATCTTCGGTATAGTTTTTAGAAAGCTAGATTCTAGAATTTGAGTTACTAAATTTCAAATCGAAAAAGTTCCTAAAAAACTCAGTTTTTAAATGAAACATACCAAAAAATATGGTTCTTCTTTTAAATGTTCCTGGATTGTAAACATACCTGTTAAATTTCGATTATAATTACTAATCAATCCGGGGTGCCACAGAAATCGCTTTCGCTTGAATTTCACTTAAATTGCATACAAAGTCAAAATCAAAATCACTGTTGGAAAAGTTGTGATTGTATAATGATTACGAGTACAAAAATCAGAAAAATTCTAAAATTATTACAATTATTCAAAAATGATCAGAAAAATCAAAAAGAATCTTTCTGATTAATTCAGATTATTTCGGATTTTATCTGATTATTTTTACAACTTAGATTGTAAACATTTAAAATAATTTGATTTTTACTAAATATTCAAAAATAATTAGAAATAATCCGAAATAGTCCGATATAATCAGAAAGATTATTTTTGATTTTTTCTGATTATTTTTGAACAATTGTAACATTTTTTAGATAATTTTTAATTTTTTTTTAATCGTAATCATAAAAAAATTGGGCAAAACTGAAAATAATCGTAATTTAATCATTAGTTCGACTTTTAAACAATCATAATCTAATTACTAATGATTATGATGACAAATCATTACTTAACAGGTATGATTGTAAATTAACAAGCCAGATTTTGTAAAAACAAATCCAATTTAAATGTGGAAGATTTTTGATAGCTTTATAATAAATTCGATAATTTTCTTAATATCCCTTGCTCTTCAGTATTTCACTTCTAACAACATTGCGACGTTGTTACCTTTTAGTTCTATCTTTAGTTTTGTATCCCTTAATTGTCAGTGCAACGCGTCACTAGCAAGTTGCAAGTACTGGGATTTGGTTACAAAGTTTGAGGCTGGTTGGTTGCATGCCACAAACAACAAACAGAAACGACGCCTGAAGATCGAGTCAAAGATATCGCATGTGTTTTTCTGTCTCTGCCTCTGTCTCTGTCTTTGGTTTCTTGGTTTTATTTCCTTAACTCTTTTGGGTTTGTCTCTTGGGGTCGCTTGATCAACGGCTGCTGTGTTGCAGGCAACAGCAACAACAACAACTTGGCAACTGGGACTGGAGGCTGGAGAAGTGGCAGGCAAACAACGACATGAAATGAGAGATACACACACACACACACACAGCTGTCTAACTGTCTGTCTGTCTGTCTTTTGGTCTGTTTTGAAGGTGCGGCTGATTGTTGTTGTTGTTGCTGTTGCTGTCGTTGTCGTTGCTGTTGCCTTTATAGTCGAAATAACTTCGTTGACTTCGTTTTGGTTGCTTTTTTGGGCCTCTGTTGTTGTTGGTTTTTTTATTTTTTTAAAATATTTATTTTTGTTATTTTGCTACTTTTTCTTCGTTGTTTTGTTGTTGCGGTTAACGTTGGCTTCAACCAACAAACTTGGCCTGCTCTCGTTGATGTTGTTGTTGTTGTTGTTGTTATGGACGTTGTTGTTGTTGTAATGGCCACAGCATGCGTTTTGATTGCAGTAGTTGTTGTTGTTGTTGCCTTTTTTCATGCCATTTAAGTCTTATTTATGGTTCTCGTTGATGATCGTGTTGATGGTCGTCTCTTTTTTCCCCCCTTTTATTTCTTTCTTTTTTCTCTGTTTTTTTCCTGTTTTGTTGTTTGTTGTTGTTTTTATGGTCGATTTGTAACCTTTGTGAAATGCTCTGCAATCCGCTTGTGCAGGAGTTTTGGCTGATTCGATGAGCTAAACATCATATCAGGTATAGTAATAGTATTTGAATACCAACTTTTGTCTATTATTTATCAAATATTATTAAAATATCAGATATAGCAATTTATAATTAAAGCTACATTTTATACCCGAAATATATGCATACGGAAATAATAGAAATTTTATGTGTTTTTAACTTCTAGCTATAATTCTGAAATTATCAAGATAGTTAAATATATTTAAAAACTACACCACTGTCAAGTATTAAGTTAATGTCTTTTAAATTGGGACTGGAATATAGATATTAAGAAAATAACCTGATCCAGGGAATTTAAAAAAATAAATAAGTTAACCTTTTATAAACAATTTAAATTCAACAAGATATATATTATAGATACATAGATATATATAGGGTATTTAACGTGTGAATATGCCTGCAACTACAACTCGTACTTCGCATTGGGTGCTTGATTTTTAACCTTTTTTGGGCAAGTTTATTTTCACCATTTGTTGGTTTTCTCTTTTATTTTTGGCGCTGCTCGCGCGAATGCATCGCCGGGCAATTTGATTTCTGCTGCAGTAATATTTTTTAAAATACCCTAACCGAGTATACTATTATTTAGTTAAGTTATATGCTACATCTTAATTTATTCTTAGCTCTATTTTATAGTCTGATCAACTGTCTATGTGAACTCATTAGGCATTGTGGTTATCTTGTTGAAATGTTGTGTAAATTTGACATTTTCAATATAGATTGCACATATTCTGGGGTGCCACAGAAATCTCTTTCACTTGAATTTGACGTACATTTGTATGAAATTTACGTCATTTTTCAGGTGAAAGAGATTTCTGTGGCACCCCAGATTAAGAGATTCTTTAAATTGGTAAACTTTTATCAATTTTATAAATATTTTATTATTATTTTAATATTGTATTTTTTTAAGAATCTTCGAAACATTGAAAATATAAAAAGATCGTCACTTTTCGCAATAAAAACTTATGCTGCCTCAATAATTATCGGAAGCGCCACAGAAATCGCTTTTGCTTGAATTTCATTTGAATTTCATACAAATTTCAAATTTCAATAATATATATTGTTGCATATAAAAATAGTTTTAACATGCAAATTTTAAGTATTTATTTTGATATTAAGCTAGGGTATTGTACAGTCGGTACGCCCAAAGATGTGTGTTCTGTCTATAAAATGTGTTTGCACGGTAGTCCGTTTTATAGTCGACCTGCAATTCAGGTTGTTGTTGTTGTTGTCGTTGCTGTTTCTGTTTAAGATTTTGCTAGTATTGTTGTTGTCAATTGTTGTTGTTTTTCTTTTAGCGCTGCAATCGCAGGAAATCAATTATAAAAACCTTTTGCTGTTCAGCTCCACTGGGCACGTTAATTCGTGAAAAGTGTATTTATTTCGTAGTTTTTTTTTATAGCCATATATATTTTTGTTTTCTTTCTCAATATAGAGGTATACGTATTTATGTCTATGTGGGTATACATCAGGTTTTTTCAGTTTTTTTCATTTGAAAGAGTTTTCATTGTGTCCCGCAAGCTGAAAGTGGCACTGGCACTGGCTCTGGATCTGGGCCTCTAACTTGGGTCAGCTCTGGGATTGCCCCTCTCTATACCGTATACATACCTACATATATGTATGTTATGTTTTTTTCTGGTTTTCTCGACTTTTTTCTGGGGGTCTGGGTTTGTGCACATGACAAAGGATTGCGCGGCAGCGGAAAAAGTGCAATAAATTTTCGACTATGCGTTTTTGTTCAATGATTTTCTGTGTGCCTACCTATCGACCTTTATTTATGTGTATTTCTCTTTTTTTTTCCTCCAAAATTCAGGAAGTTGCAGTTTATGCCTTTCCTCTGGCCTTCGCCTTCGTCTTCGTCTCAATTTTCATTTTTCGCTTTATAGCCGCAGGGTTTTCGAATTTAGATCATTAAGGTAGTTCCATTCAATTTTAAAAGCAGAAGTTAACAAAAAAAGTGAGTTTAATTCGAGTTAGGGGCAGTTTGCCTGTGATTCATATAAAAATTGGGTAATTTAATTTCCGAATATAGTTTTAGGTATTGAATTTGATTAAATTTTAATTGTAGACATTTTTTTTTAAGTTAATAATGCGGTCTCTTAATTACTTACTCATGAAATTAACTTCAATTTTTTTTATATTCTTTTAACTTTATACATTTTTTATTTTACAATTTTTTTAATTCTTAAAAACATTTTTTATTGAAATTTCTTGACTTAAATTTTTTTTTACTATTTTAACTTTTTATTTTAAAATTTTTTTATTTCTTAAAAACATTTTTTATTAAAATTTCCAGAAACCCTTGCCCTAAATTATTTTTATATTGTTTTCAAAATGTCTTTAAATGCATTAGTACATTTTTCATAGTTTCTCGAAGTATTTCAATATTTTCCGTAAGGAAAGTTGTTTGATATTCAAAATAGCGAATTGATCTCTGTTTTCAGTGAAATGTTCAGTTGGCCAGCTTAAGCAGGAAGTGAAGGAAACGGGTAAACCTACAGCTCAACACTCCAAAGCAAGTACTCATAGGTGTGTGTGTGTGTTGTTGTTGCTGTTGTTGTACTCCCAGAACTGGAGTGCACTCAGCTGTATGCTCCACTTCAGCATCAAGAAAAGAAGAAGTAGAAGACCAGATCTGAGCTTAACCCAAAGTAAACAAAGTCTAAATACGAACGCGAGATGAATTTATGAGATCATGTTTGAAGTTAATTATGCCCAGGCATAAATTTCACGTCTCGGTCAGACAGACACACACACACACACACACATACGTATATATAAGTTTTTATTTTTTTTACAGCATACCCTGTAATCGTAAGGTATGCCAAGTAAATATATCAAAATTTACAAAAATTGTAATTGAAAATTTCAATATTGAATTTTTAACTGTTGCTATTTTTTTTTGTAAAGATTCTACAATTATCAAAAAGATCGATAAAGCGAGAGTGTAAAATAGAAATATAGCATATTTTCAAAGTAAGTAGCAACTTTTCTCTGCATATATTACAGAGTATTTGTCGGTTACTAATGTGTTTTCGAAATGTTGTTTCTGCACGTTTCGCCAATCATAATAGTCTTTATCTTAAAAGCCATAAGCGTGTGCATAAAAAAAAGAGTCGAACAACAACTATAACAACAACAACAACACCAATGACAGCGACAACAACAAGTTGCAAGTAGAACGCTGTCAAACTAGTTGTTGGTAGACCTAGGTTAGTTCTTGGCTCAAACAGAGACTTTATCTCGGTCTGAGTCTGAGTCTGAGACCTGTTTCTTGACTTAGATTCGTTTCATGTTTATGGTGTTTGGGCCAAGATACAAACCCAAAGTGGTTGGGCCAGCCAAACAACAAAGAGTCTGTCCCAAAAAAAACAACAACAACAACTCGCTGTCCAAGCGTTCGTTGTTTACGAACAAGAAGTTCAGTTTTGCGGCAATGGATGTGGTTTGTGGTTTAACTGCTTTTATGGTAACACACAAAAAAATACAACAAAAATACAGCAAATTGGCACTGCTCAACAGCAAGATACCCAGTGGTTAATTCAAATAAATTTGATAGCTCTTAAGCTTTTACTGGCCGAGTTACTTGAGTTAGGATCTGTTAAAATCTGTAATAATGGATTTTTATCTGATTTTTTAGACCCCGTACTTTAAAAAAGTAAAGGGGTCTATTAACTTTGTCACAAAAAAATGTGCGTAACAGGCAGAAGGAGGCGTGGTAGACCCCATAAAGTACAGTCGAACTTCCCTAACTCGAACTTCCCTAACTCGAAGTTTCTCTAACTCGAACAAAATCGAGTGGCAATAGCGTTTACTAGGCAAATTCCATACAATTCTACTTCCCTAACTCGAATTTCTCCCTAACTCGAACAAAAGTATTGGCCCGTACTTCTGTAAGTCGAATTTTTCGGGAAAATCTCCAATAAAGTTTGAATTTTTTTTTCTTTTCTGCTTTATGCTTTTGTTAACGGATCGTTTGGATTTGTAATATTGATGTACATTAACATATGGTGATGTAATATGATAAAATATTGCATCAACAATTTTTTAGGCTTGTGAAATTGCTATAGGAAAGATGCTCGAAATGTACTTCTTTGTCAGCGCACCAGCTCAATAATTTTTATCATGGCACCAGCACGTGTATTCAAATTTTTATCTCTTTAAGAAATTGAAAAGTGGTCCGCTTAAATTATATTAAAAAATTTAAAATTAATTATGTCATTTGATTCGGGAACATCTTCTGGATACAGCAAAAGAACGATAAAACCTATTTTTGAGAATATCGACAGGTCTTGAACGAACTGAAATTTTGTTTGTTGAAAATAACAAGAAAAGTTTGCAATTTGAAATGTATTTATGAATGAATGAAATTGAGTTTCATTTAAAATACTAAAAAAAAATTTCCCTAACTTCGAAGTCTCCCTAACTCGAACTTTTTGCGTGGATAATGGTGATTCGAGTTAGGGAAGTTCGACTGTATATACATTCTTAATCAGCATCAACAGCCGAGTCGATATAGCCTTGTCCGTCTGTCCGTCCGTCCGTCTGTCAGTTTGTCCGTCTGTAAGAGCGCCTAGATCTCAGTGACTATAAGAGCTAGAGACTCCAAACTTGGTATGTAGGTTCGTCTATATTGCAAGCAGATCGAATTTTTTTTAGATTTTGGATCTGACCACTATATCTTATGGCTCCCATAGGAACAATCAGTTGAAAATCAAGTCTTTGTATGGACAACTTTTTTGCTGTTTGAGATAACCAACCAAACTGACAGAATATGTATAAAAGATGGTCCCATACATACTGACTAAATTTGATGGAAATCGGATTACTAAATCATATAGCTGCCATAGGAACAATCAGTCCAAATAAAGTCTTAGTATGAAAATCTTTTTGTTGTTTGAGACATCTTTATAATAAGTACGGGGTCTCCGACAGTCGAGTACCGCTCGACTGTAGCACCGCCGACTAGTTTTAGATTCGTTTATTTAGTTGCTTGTCATACCTATTAATAGTGCCATTTGGTTTACAGGGTATACAAAAAGCAAAATAAAAGATTTTAATACAAAACAACAAAATCGACAACAACAAAAGGCAACAACTTTGGTTAAAAAGTCATCAAAGACCAAGACGTCAACAACAATAACAACACCAACAACAGCAACAACAGCAACAACAAAGTCACGATGTTGGGTTGGTCTGTCAGACGTTTGGTTGTTGGGTTGATTGGTTGTTTGGTCCGTCGTTTGCCTGGCCTGTTGTTGTTGTTGTTTTCGTTTGTTTTGGAACCAGTTTTGGCCTCAGCTCTAAACTTTATTTACAATATTGTTTTCTTTTAACGACGGCGCTGCTGGCTGCGATTTCAGCTCAAGTTGTTGCTGTTGTTGTGGTTTTGACCCAAGCCCCTTTTTTCTGGTTGTTGTTGTTGTTGTGTGTAATAAAGAAACTGGTATACAAACTACTTGGTCGTCGTTGTCGTACTTACAGTCCCTCAAGTCAAGCCTCACGACAATATAGCCAATTTGATGTGCATCTCGTATGGTTAGAAATCTTCTTGTCCCCCATCTTACTCTCCTCTCTCTCTTTCTCTATCTTCTATGTTCTTTTGGGTGTTGATGGGTCCCGTGCGGTTTATCAATCATTAACAGGCACCGCACTCATAAAAACCATTGCCTCTAAATGCCCAACTTGGCCTCTAAAAGGCCATCGCTTTATACTACAGATGCCGTCTTTCAGATTTACAAATGGCCTGAGCATAAAGAAAAATGAAATGCACTGAAATACTGAAATTTTGGTATGGTCATAACATTTTACGAGTATGTGCCGAAGCTTATTGTCGGATGAGTTGGAAACGACCAGCCAGAAGCAATTTACCGGCTTATTTGATTAGACACTTTTGGTCTCTATGTCTCTATGCTCTCGGCTATATTCCCTTTTAGCCAAAGAATGAAATTAACAATTCCTATTTATAGTTTAAGATGTAAGGAACTAGTTTGAGTGAGATTAAAATTGCACTTTTCTTTAAGCTTAACAAAAATATACTATGAAGATTGTAAGCTTAAGATCAGTATTCAAGATTAAGTATATAGATAAGTTTTATTCTCCCCAAATTTTTAAAAAAATATAAGACTTAAAGCTAGACCTGTCTTAAAAAAAATGTATGGTCTTATCTGTAATTATTCGGAAATGTTAGTACATTTTTTTTTTAATAATTTGAAAAATTGCATACATTTTTACTTTTTGATTGTAAAAATGCAATAACATTTAATACATTTTTCCTACAGCATAATTACTTAATTATTTAAGTTTTATGTACATAAATTAGCCGTTTTTTTTATTACCAACGTAATTATCAATTATTTGGTATTCAAACCCGGAATCTTGTTCCACAAATGTTTAATGACCCACTTAGATAATTCAAACTTCGAGGTCGTTCTGTAGCAATAAGGTTGCACCAAAACAGTTCTATCTCTCTCTCAATCTATCTCTCTCTATTTCTCTCTCTCTATTTCTCTATCTCCCTGCAGTTCTTCAAAGCTGTGAGGTTTTCATTTCCATTTCCAATTTCATGTAAAAGGAAACGCAGCCGCAAAACTAAAGCGACCAAGTGAATGTCAATAGTTTAACCAAAGAGAGAGAGAGAGGGCAAGAGATAGCAGAGAGAGATGGAGAACATAATTTGCTTTGCTTAGTTTTTGCTACGTTTTGGTATTTTTATTGCAATTTCTGTTAGTTAGTTCGCTGCGACGAGAACAAGAACAAACAAGCAAAGAGGCCACATTCAAGTCCCCTTTCTACCCAAAAAATCGACATGGACTCAATCCCAATACCAGACCCAGACCCAGACCCAGTTCCAGTTCCAGATCCGACCATTTGGGTTGTGGTTCGACCCACCGACCAAGCGAACGGACCAAAGCAATGTAACATGCCAAATGTGTCCCGGAATTTAATTAAACATTTTCTGCGCTTATTCGTGTATACATTTACCCCGGGCACCTAACCCCCAGTTATCCCCAGTTGCTCCCCTCTTCCATCCCTCTCTCTCTGTCTCTGTCTCTAATCTGCGTTTGGGAGGGTTGACTTTCCCAATTGATGGCTGGACCTGTCCTGATGTGCGTATGTACACTGAAAAAAAAGACCACTTTCTAAAATCAAGAACATTCATCTTAAATATTTTGTTCTTGAAATAAGAATATTTTAAGACCAAATTACTAAAACTAAGAATATTAATCTTGAAAATCGTAAGTTCTTAATATAAGAATAAAATTCTCAAATTTAAATATTTTGTTCTTAATGTAAGACCATTTTAAGACCAAATTACTAAAACTAAGAATGTTATTATACAAAAGGTTAAGTTCTTAATATAAGAATAAAAATCTTAGAACTTAGATCTTTTTGTCTTAAAATAAGAACAAAAATCTTAAAATTGTTTCACTTCTTGAGACCAATAATTCACAACTGGTTCTGGCTTCTCAAAGATGACATTAGGCTTGGATCGCTGGTCAAGTCAGAACATCGGTACTGATGATAGAGATTGGCATCTCTTGAAACAGCTGTATACCGAGCCATGTTTGTTGTTTAGTGTCATATCGACATAACTAGACCTCAAGTTAACTAAAACTTACTTCATGCTTCTTAAATTGTTAAGAAGTTTAATCTTAATTTGAGATTTTTTGTCTTGAGTATTCAAAACTGTTTGGTCTTAAAATAAGAACACATAATCTTAAAAAAATAATAAGTTTTATTTTCATAATAAGATTTGTGGTCTTAAAAATATAAGAATTTTTGGTCTTAAAAATTAGAACTTGGTCTTAATTAAAATGTTCTTAGAATCAAGATGTGTTTTCTTATTTCAAGATTTTCATGTTCTCGACGCATTTTTTAGACCAATGTTCTTAGTTCTGAGACCAAAATCTTGATTTTAGATCCTTTTTTTTATCAGTGTATGTGTGTGTGTGTGCGGATATAGATGGGGATTGTTGGTCCTGTCTCCGGATCGTGGTTTATGGTTCGGGGGAGTGTTGTCCTGTTGTCCTGCGTGAAGGTTATTGACATATTTTAACAACTATTTGCAAAAGGCTTTAGTTTCACTTCAATTTCATTTCCAGTTGTCCTCCAGTTTATTTATTTTTTTTTTCAACGCATAATTGAAACAAGTGCAAAATGTCTTTATCCTGTTGGTCCTTGTCCTTTCGTCTCGTTTCGTTTCGCTTCGTTTGTTCGCCTGTTAAATGTCCTCGCGGCATCAATATTTGTATCCTTGCAAATATTTGCCATTTGCCATGTAAATAACTTTATTTAAATTACTTCATCAAGGGCAAAAAATATAATAAAATAAAACAAAAAAAAAATAAATAAAAGGAATCAAAGAAACAAAAAGAATTGCAATATTTGAGGAATCGCCTGTTTGCATTAGTCAAACAATTTGAAACTTTAGCTGGCTTATGGCAAGGACCAAGAAAAGGAAGCAGATAAATAGGATAGCAAAAATAAAAAGGACAGTTGCATTATTGAAATTCAACCTTTTGACCCTCCCTTCTCCCCATTCCACCAGCCCCCTTTGACAGCTGCTGACCAAAGTTTATTCGTAGTTTGAAATTGAATTAGTCGAAATTTGTCTTTTAGTCACAATAAATTGCATTATTATTGACTCAAGAACTTGGCTCTCTATGAAACCAGTTCCTTAGGAACAGCAGACAGATCAATATGTATTTCTTCAGTGTTCAAAATATTGAACAGAAGCATGAAGAAGATTTAAAAAATACTTTGTTTTTTTGTATAATTTATTTTAATTGTTTATGGTTACCAGAACAACTTTAAAATAAGATCCATTGTGTATAACTTATTATCTACTAACATTAGCTATCACCCTGCTTAATCGCAACAAGATCAGACAAATATAATCGTAGTTATGGCTGATTTAAGTCTTTAAAGTAAGTTAAGTGCCTAAAAGTATGCAAAAACTTGTATTTGCTATTCTAAATGCTTGCAATAGTCGGGAACTCGACTATAGTCTCAATACAGCTTCTTGACATACTGTAGACTCAAACTCGTATTATTTTAAGCGCAATCAAATGGCTGCAGCGAATTGCGTGCGAAAAGCGCAACATTTTGCACAAACAACAAAGTGCAGTCATTTGCGCTATCTCTGTCTCGCTTGCACGCTCTCTCACTCTCTTTCTGGCTGTCTCTCAGTCTGCTGCATTTGCGCATGCAAGCTTGTGCTTGCGCTCATTGCGTCGCAGCGATTGTTTCAGTGGTGCGCGTGAGTTCGAAGTGAGGAGAACTTGTGGATCGTGGATCGTATTCGGATTCGGCTTCCCATTCGTGTTCGTGTGGACTGCGTGATGAACTCACGTGACAGGCAATTCTGGACAGAGTTCTTGCTGCTCTATCGATCGCTGCCGGCGGTGTGGAAGGTCAAAAGTCCAGAGTACAGCAGTCGGACCTTGAAATCCGCCGGATACGAGCAGCTGGCGATAAAGCTGCGCGAGGTGGAACCACATGCGGATCGTGCTTTGGTGGTTAAGAAAATCAACTCGTTTCGTACGAATTATCGGCGAGATTAGCGCAAACGCACCGAGGGCGAGGGGCCGGGGGAGGAGCCATTTGCGTCGACGCTGTGGTACTTCGAGCTGCTGGGCTTTCTCGAGGGCCAGGAATCTTCAGGCTCATGTCAGGGCTTCCACAATGCCAGCAGTCCCGAGCAGGATGCTCACTGCGAAGCTTTTGTGAGTAGAGTGTTTTTAGTATAAGCTTGAAAGCTCTTTATGCTTAAGCTCTCTCTTCTCTGTCTATCTCTCTCAGCATGGAAAGAAACGTCGCGCTGCAATCAAAGCTGAGTTGCCCGCATCTCCCGCTGCTGCGCCACCTCCCCCTGCCACCGTACTCTCCTCCTCCTCATCTTCCGCTCGCCAAAGCAAGCAAACGATCTCCGAGTCAGAAGTTTTGGCTCACACCTGGCGCAGTCAGTTCGACGAGCTGGCGCCGCGACAAAAGCTTCTGGCACGAAAGCTCATCTCCGATGTGCTTTACTACGCTTGCATGGATCAACTGCAGCCCCGTCATGTCGCCCAGCTGCAACAACTGATGCCGCCCTCGCCCTCGCCCTCGCCGCAAACTGAAGACGTTTCATCCTCGCCGCATATCGGAAAGCTGCACGTTCTCGATAATTTCGATGATGAGAGCGATTCTCTGGATGAGAATGGCTAGAGAGCTTTCTAGAAGATTCAAATATTATACATATAGAGTTTGTTTGGTTGGTTTATTAGTGTACTCGACAATGAAATACCCTGTAAAAAGAGAAAACTTTATAAAACAGAATACATTTTAGAGTTTTTGTAAAGAAACTTTCCTAGCTTACCAAATTAGCTCACAAAAATTGATTAATAGCAATTGCTTATGGGGAAATGTGTAATTCGAGTCCGATTTACTTATCTTTATCAGTGGTTGACAACCAACTAAATCGTTATATTATATATGTAACTAATACTTAGACTGATGAGCTCAACAAAAATTTGAAATGCACTGCAATTATCACATACATTATTGATAAGATATAGATTTTTGAAAAGTCATTGGACAAAGATGTAAGAAATTTCTAGTCGAACAATAAGTTTGGCAATTGATCTAAATAAACATTACACTCTCAAGTATATGCAAAATACATTGAGATGGAAAATAAATGAGTTCCAAATTTGTATTTTTGTAAACTGAATACAAATATACTTCGATCAATTGTTTGACAGGAAATGAAAACAAATTAACAACATTTATGTGCAACATTAAAACTTGGTCAATTCGTGTGGAGTTGGTCGGGAATTGAAAAACTTGTGCAAAAAGAGAGAGAGAGAGGGGGAAGAAACGCGAAAGACAGAGAAGCAAATCGAAGACACGAGTTACCCAAAAAACAAATGCCGCTTCGAAAAATGCAAATTTATTGGCATTTAATTTCAAAGCGAGAGAAAAGGAGAAACAAAGGGAGAAAGAGGAGAGAATTAAAGAAAATAAAAGAACAGTCGAGAGAGAAAGAAAAGCAGAGACCGAGATAGATCCCCTTTACAATAACAACAGGGCGTATACCGCAACAACAAATTCGGCATATAAACGAGCGCATAATGAGCTCGTCCGTAGGATGGATGGATGGATAGACGTTGAATGCTTGGCTGAATGCCTTGGATGGGACAGGATGGAAAGGGAATGAGAATCTGAATGGATGCGGTGGAAAGCTGGCTTGAAAATCGCATTAAATGCCTAAAAATAGTAGCTCGAAACGGGATACACATATATTAAACACGCCCAGCTTGAGACCTCACCCAGAATTAAGTATCCCCTCCTTCCCAGTTCCCAGTTCCCAGTCGCAAAGTGCCATAAGTAACAGCCCGTCGACGGGGCTGCCTTTTTTATGCTCTCTGCATATCATGCAATTACTTTCCACTCAAATGTCAATTTAAATTGAAGTTTTATGCAAAAAACCATACTTGAAACTTTGCTACGCTCTTCCTCTTGCCATTGCTCCCTCCACTGCGTCATCGAGCAACATCCTTGAATCGCTCAAGAACAATACGCCGCCTGGCAACTCAATCTGACACAGCTCCTTCTCCTCGGTGCCACAAATAAAAAATAAAAAATAAGAAAATGAAAACAAAAAACCCAAATCCAATCCCCCATACACCATGCTCATTTCCGGAACAAGCGGCTGGTTCTGGAGCTGAAACTGAAACTGACTCTGAGTCGAAGTCTCAGTCTCAGTCTGAGTGTGAGTGTGAGTCTGGGGTGTAGTGCCCGTTTGTGTTCATGTTCAGCTTTTTATGTGTTAGATGCACATTTCGGAAATTAAGTTGAAATTTATTAGCACATCTTTGTCGTCGAATTACATGGATTGCTTTTTTCGCAGCTTCAAGGCATTTCAAGTATCTTCGGTTCGATAAGAACGAATCACCAAATAACCTTCTGTGTATATTTAAATTTTGTTTCAAAATGTGTAATGCATGTCTTCTGAGTCTATACAACTTATTTCATCTGCTGTTCTTTCATTATCCTTCATAAAATTCGATCTATTATAAGATTTTCCAATATAGTAGTTAATAAATGCATGCTGAAGTATCATAATCATGTACATATACATATTCTGAAGAGATACTTAAGGGGGAAAGAGCACATGTAGCCGTTAACTGATTGAATGTTAATTGACTCAAATGTGTGCAGTCAACCGATATGCCAGACCCAATCAAACGTAGCGTACTTGGCGCTCTGAAATGTATCTGAAGGACCCTCAATGAGCATATACACACTCTCACAGATATTTATTTGCACATATGTATGTGTGTGTGCTTTCCATTTGGTTGAGTATTAGTGCCTCAATATTACACAATTTCGAATCGCATCAAGTCGTTAAAAGTTTCGATTACACAACGCGTTTTACAATTGCCGTCGGAATGGATATCGAATAGGGCGGAACGCGAATCCCTGCAAAACCAAAACAAAAAAAAAACAGTAACAAACAACAACAACCACAACTAACTGTTTGGAGACGGGGTTGTGGTGGTGGTGCTAAAACAAATATTGAAAGTGGCATTAAAAAAAAGAGAGAAAAGATAAAACAGAGAGAGAGACAGGGAGAAAGAAAAATACTTTGCGAACGCTGATTTTATTGCCATGAATTTGCGCTCAAATGGCAAATCAATGTGTTTCCTTCTGCCAGTCAATTTTATGGTTGTATTGTTTCCCATATCCTGTGACAGCGCCACAGCACCACTACCACCACCCGGCACCACAATAGTGCTGAACGAATTCGATATGTCGCTAAAGCAGTCGTTCCAAATAAAAGACCATAGATTATTTTTAAATAATCATTAGGAAGGATATTCGCTCTTTATTGCAATTTTAAACTAATTCAAAGCGTTTACGAATACCGCACAAAACAGAATTGACAAATCGAGAGAGTAAAGACAGAGCGAGGGAAACATTTATTCCGATCTGTACATCTAAAAATAGAACTTTACGAATGCCACACAAAACAGAAATGAAAAAGAGTGCACTCTCGAGAGAGTAAAAAAGAGAGCAAGCTATCAAACGTTTACGAATACCGCACAAAACAGAATTAACAAATCGAATGTGCTCTCGAATGTGAATTTTTAAACAGTACACAGATCCAAAAATCTTGTTCTTTTCTAGCATTTGTAGATGTTTTATTTGATATATTATCTAACTCACCTTCTCTCACCTCTTGTAATAAATTTTTTTAATTTTTATCGATATGATATCGTTGGTAGGACACGCACAGCCGACGACCCGCTATATCGACAATACATATTCGTATTCGTTATTTTTATGCTCCCGGTATTCCCATTAACTTTTCGTCGTAATTTTTAATGCCAACGCTTTTAACGCAACACCCCCGCCTCAATAAAAGCGAGGCAACAAACTATGCATATAAAAAATTTTACTACTATGTATTTTCCGCCCTACCTCCCCTCCCCACTCTCTTTTTTTCCTCTATCTGTCGGCGTTTTCCATGCTGCTCTTGGTCGCTTATCTACGGTTCGTATAGCCCTTTGAGTCTGGCACATGAAGCTCGCAAGTGATGCATTGATTTTTTCGATATACAAAACATTTTTATTCACAAAAGAGTGCCACGCCCACATGGAAGGGCTGAGGGCACAGGGCACCTGCCCCCCACAAGCAGCGTACGGTTTTAACGGCCTTACCTTCCCCACCCTTTTCTCCTCTCTTGTCCCAGTGTGCAGATTTTTGTTGCTTTTGTTTTTATGGCGGCGTGTAATGTGATTTATAGCCTGCTCGGTCCTTAAAATAAATTCCTTTTAATGGTTTTTTATTGCCATCAGTAGTTGGCGTCAGCGTTAATGTTAATTAAACTATTGTAGTGCTTGTTGCTGCGAAAAAAGCTTTGGATTTAGGGCCATAAATCGAATGCTAACAAAATCCCCACCCAAAATAAAAAAGGACCGTCGAGAAATTGGGATCACTTACTCAATGGTTTTTGCAATGTGTGCAGTTTAAGCTAAGAGTTAGTATAAAAGGATTTGGTTACGGAGATTGTCCAAGGTGATATATGACTGCAATTGACTGAAAGCACTTTGCAATTGAGTTAAGAGCTGAGAGTGTTTTGTAAAAAGAGACTCGTTTTTAAGGGTCCTTGGCATTAAATTAATTTCACACATTTTAGAATATCTTTTCAGCTCTTTTTTTTGTCAGCAGTTGGGGTGTTGACCACAATCGCATTGTGGAAAGCCGAATTGGCTGCCAGATTGTTGACCAGCTCATTAAAGCCATATTATTTAGGCTTAGGCCTTCTAAGCCGCTCAGGGAAATGCATTTGGGATTATGATGATGTGTTGATTTACCGCAACACCCCACAGGTACCACCCGCGGGCCGTTCGCACTCCCCATTCGGCTTGGCTGCTGTCCCTTGTCCACACTCTCTGCTTTTAATTCCTTATGTGCGGGAGTTTCACCTTCTCCTGCCTTCGTGCCTTCCTCTGCAGCTCGTTTATAAATATTTAACGATTCAAGTTTTGCTCCCTAGCCGAGGATGTGGACACGCCGGGAGTCATTCCCATTTCAAAATTGCGTTCATGATAATTGCGGTTCTGCTTATTTTTTTTGCTCTTCTCTTTTTCTCCATCTTTTTCAGGGGCCCCAGCTGCGTTTAATGGCTTTTTCACAATTTAAGCAAGTCGTGTTTTCTTATTTTTCTCATTTTTTTTTGCCTTTTTAAATCGTATTTTTCTTTCTCTTATTTCTTTGGCTTCCGTGTACTGCAATAAATTGTTTATATTACACGCATTTCGCATATTTTTTTGCTATTTACTTTTTATTAAAATTTTAGGCTCTTTGTGGCAGATTATTGACAATGGACTCGCACTGGGATTGTAGTCGATTTGGGTGGGTAAACATTACATACTTATAAGTGGTATTAAGTACAGATTAATTGAAAGATGTTTCAAGTGTAAGGGAAAAATGGAAAAAGTAGGAAAGAAAGCTTGAAAAAAATCAATTTCTAAAATATATGATCCAATAATTTACTTTAATTTCAACTTTATTATAATTATCTCCTCTCTTTTGAATATTATCCTTACTCAGTGGTAGGAAAATTCCCTGAAATATCTGTATTAGTTCTTTTATGTATTAAATTTAAGGTCAAGTTATAACTAATCCAAAAAGTGCCTTACCTCATCTCAATGCTCGCACTTGATTATCAAAGATCCAACCCATCGCAATGATATCATCTGTAGGCCATTTGTGGTCGCAGTTAAGGTAAGAATATTTTGTTTATAATAGAGCTCGACAAGGTCGAAATGCGTTAATTAAGCATATAGAATGAAATGAAGGCATGAAGTGTTCCAACAATTCCAATTACCATGATTTCGACGTCTCCAAAATGTTCTTTCAGCCCTTTGATTATACAAACTATTTTTCCAAACTCTCCGAATACCCCTGGCAACCACAACTGTGTAGTTCCAGGGCCAAAACCAAATAATGTTGTAATTTACAGAGACCCAAAAAAAAACTCAAAATTTGTTTTTCTAACGATAAACAAAAGGCGAAAAAGCAAAATAAATAGTGAAAAATAACAAGTCATAAACATGATTTATATGCAAAGTGCGCGCCATGAGATTGTGGAATAATCTTTTTTGATTTTTTTTTATTTTCGTTTATTTTTGTTTCGGGGCTATAATGGCTACAGACATGCGGTGCCCAGAGGTGCCAGACCCTGGCTGAGGCGCAGCCAGATCTCCGATATTAGCGTCAATTTATGCATGTTGACTGTTTGTACAAATGGCCTGTGTGTGTGTATTTGTGTCTGTGTGTGTCTGGGCCAAGCCAAGCAAACGCTGTCTGAGCCCTGATCGTGTGCGCTAAAACAATGGGCCAACAATTGAACTACCAAAATACGCCAACAGTTTCTGGTTAAGCACGCACAACCAGCAAACGATCGATCGATCGAACGAACGAACGATCGAGAGTGGGAAAAGGGGAAGAAGAGGAGGCAGCAGCCCTCGAACCCTCGCAGCGGGTTACTGAAGATTTTCCTCTCCAGCTCTCTCTTCTCTTTTTTGTTTGTCACACACAAATGAAGAGTTGATGATGTTGACGATCATCATGAGGAACAAACGAACTCGAAACCTCAGACGCTCAATCAGAGGGTTCTTTTTTTAAAAAAACCTGCCTGTCATGATGCGAGTCCAAGACGAAGACGAAGACTCCGAGTCAGAGTCAGAGTCTGGGTTAGGGTTAGGGTTTCTTCTTAGGTACAGGTACAGGGAGGGACAGACTGTAGCCGGTTCTTTGCCTTGCTTGTTAGCCAGAGATTGTAGTTTTTGTTTTGTCGTGGGTCTGGGGCACGTCAGAAGGTTGCACATACTACAATGCCACAATGGGTACACTTGTGCCACACTCGGGTTCTGTGTGTGTGTGTGCACTGAGCAATGATTAAATTAATTATGCCTGGCAGGTAGATATATATCTCTCTCTCTCTCTCTTTTACTCCATCTCTTTGTGCCTTTCTCCACCTTTCTCTATTTGTGTCTAGAGTCTATAGAAATGCATGAAGCGTGTAGTAATCGACTGCAAAACCTGTGGCACAAAAGGACATTTGATATTTTTGACACTTTGCAGACTCGACGGTCTTTAGCCCTTGTGGGACTTGTAAATTAAAAAATACGATGATTACACATAACGAATCCCAATCCCAATCCCTGTACCTATTCCAATCCCAAATCCCGAGCCCTGTTTAACAATTGAAGTGTAATTTATGACAACAATGCAGTTCTTGTTGCCTACAGAATCCTGATCCCCCATGACAAATGGCCTGACTCCTGCCTGACTGACTGTGTCTGTCCTTGTCTGTCTCAGTCTGTCTGTCGATCGGCGAGATAAGCCTTCGATCAGGTTGCCAAACACTTGTGTGCTAAATGAAAGCCGATCTCTGTTCCTCTACTCATCTATTTCTCTTACTTCTCTATAATAGTTTATTCCATCATTCAATAGACATTTGAAATTGCATTCAACCGATCTTCAATCTTTTATCCATCTTTGCGATCGCCAAGTGCATTCTATTGTTTGTTTGGAAAAACTTTACAAAAAAGACAACAGGAAATGTGCAATGAAATTGAAGATGAGTAAATAATATAATTGTGATATGATTTGCAATTGAAATTCCAGATTACTCAAGTTAAGATCTATCTCCAAAATGATCAATCATCCAACAAATACATACGCTCGTTTCCTGTTTATTCAGTTTAGAGCACTAATAATGATCTTTTGTTGTGAAGCATAAGAATCTAAATATATTTCAATGGATTTTCAATTAATTTAGATCAACTTCAATCTAGATTATCATTATTTAGAACATAGAACTTATGAAACTGATCTTAGATTCTATAAAGTATAGTATCTTTAATTTATGTACACTTTCTTTGTTACTTATTTAAAAATTGATGCAATTTAAATTTCTTGAATTATAATATATTTTATAATAATGTAATGAAAATATTGCCTTCGAACTAAGAACCTGCATATTTTCTTAGCTTTCTCCATACAAGTTTGCATTTCGCATACACATTGTGGCATACACAAATAGTTGCTGAACATGTAAACAGATTTCGAATAATTTTCACACAAATGTCAAATGTGAGAAAAGCGATTTGCATGGCGCCCAAAAATAGATGAAATTCAACGACCACCCACAAAAATTGTGGATACTTCCGTGGGTTGGTACCGAAAATAAAGAAAACACATACTGAAATAATCAGATGTGCAACACATGTGCAATTGGTTGACTTGCAGATACCCTGTGGGTCAATAAAGTTGGCAAAAATTAAGGCACGTTTCTGCTGTTTTGGTAATCTATTTAAAAAGAAATTAAAAATAGTCAATTTGTTTAAAATAATAGGTTGATTTTTGTTTAAAGGTTCTTTAGTTTTGGCTACACTCTGAGATTTTTAAATAGCGTTTTCAACTAATTTTGAGGTCGGCAATCAATAAAAATACAAATTTTTCTTTGGCTTCCTTCGATTTTGACGACGCAGAATTTGTTGGACATCGTTTGGTTAAACAAAAATTAGCTAGTGGCAATTTTTGAATTGGGGCATTGAACAGGTGGGCGGGGCGTGGGTGGAAGGGGTTGCTGCAGCAGTTGTTGCCCCGCTTCGGACATACGTGGCGCCACAGCGATCAAACAATGGGTTGATTTTAGCCAAATTGCCGACAAATAAAAATAATTTTAGTGCGGTTTTATATTTATTCCTCAAGTTGTTTTTCATTTTCCCCTTGTTGCGATCTCCCCCTTGGCATCTCTTGTTATTTTTGTACTTAAATAAAGCGCAATTTGCGTTGTTTTTCTCTTCGCCTCCGCTTCTTCCACCTCCTTTTCCCCTTCTAATGCCTCTTCTTCCATTTTGTATTCATTCTTGTTTATCAACAGTTAAAATTTAATAGATTTGGCACACTTTCGGCAGTTTCATATTGACGGACAGTGGAACAACTTAAAATGTTAGTACTAAAAAATTTCGATATTTGAAACTAACTATAAAATGGAAGTGAATAATAATAAATATTTTCCCCCATTCTGTCACTAATCTTGAAAATATATAAATTAAGTCAATTAATTTAGTGTATTACTTAATTTTATGAGTATTAAATATATTATTTAAAATACATTTTTTATTCTGATATTATTTTAAATAATATTTTTATCAGAACTCATCTTTTCTAACATTTTTGCATTGGAGTTTAGCAAGCTTGTTTTGGGTGCAAAACAAAAATTTTGCATAAATAAATAAAACTCGAAAAATAATATGAGAGGGATTTTGGATTTTGGAAAATAAACAACACGATATGAATGAACAAATGAATCAATGAATGAATAAGATTGAGTATGGAATACAAATGTGAAAAATATCAAAACAATAACATGTTTATTTAGTTTATTTTGCCACTTAGGAATTTAGTTATTTGTGGTAGGAAAACAA
Organism: Drosophila recens; assembly: GCA_037043495.1. Classification (NCBI taxonomy): domain Eukaryota; kingdom Metazoa; phylum Arthropoda; class Insecta; order Diptera; family Drosophilidae; genus Drosophila; species Drosophila recens. The sequence goes on from JBAMBJ010001595.1 coordinate 88,620, forward strand.
CATTCTTATCTAGGGATAGTTACTATTGTTATTATTGATGTTAAACTTAAATTCTGTCGAATTGTAATCGAAAACAATTTCTTTTGAATGTACTCTAAGTGGCAACGTCCATTTTTCATATTAAGTTATAGGGTTATAGGGTATAAAATAGAGGCTTGCACGTGTCAAGCATAATTTTATAAACTAAGCATCTAATAACATAGATGCACGAGATCATAAATTAATCGATTTATGCCTATTTTTGGACATATTATCGAAGTATTAAAATTTATTTGGGTTTGCTTTTAGCAAAAAATCAAAATGCTAAAAAATATAAAAATGGTTAAATAAAAGTGAAAAAAGTTCAAATTCAAATGAGACAACAAAAAACGTAAAATGTAATAAAATAAAATTTATGGTATGACTAACTCCGAAGATTGTACAATATTGTTATGAATACTTTTCGGAACGAACTGTGGGACGACATCAGAAATCGCAAATGAATCGGACACACGGACTCACGGACAATCGTTGAGCGAGTGAAGCGACTTTGACAGCGATTTTGAAATCGCGCTCAACACGAAACTGGGCAAAAATTCAAATTCAAGCGGCGTACGCTGCGCGTTTTGTTTACAAATAGTAGAACCCTCGACCCTCTCCACTTTTGTCCCATAAGTAAGGCTAGAGGAGACATGGGGGAAGGGGGAGGTGGGGGCCTTAGACCCACTAATAGCGGTATGGGGCATATGGCACAACATACATAGCTATACACTTATGTGTATCTACGATTAATTTGAATTGTTTTTCTGTATACCCTCGCATGGGGTATATCCGACCAACTGTCTATGCGAACTCAAAAGTCCTCTCTTGTTTAAAGCTCGAGTAATAAAAGAGAATGAACTGACGATATTAGATACCTTCCACACTTGGATAAGATTCCAGGGTATCCACACAACAATGCCCAGTATTCTTTGCAGTTGTTTGTATGCTCCGTCTATGCATATTAGATGAAATTATAAACAAAACATAAGGCAACGCAATATGCGCGGCCCGCTAAATTCGTCACGCCCGGCAGAGAAGTATGGCAAAAGGCAGAGATCGAAGAGCGCGAGTGTGGGAGCGGAGCGGAGGAGAGCGAAGAGGGTCGACAGGCTGTCACTTATCGCTTTACGTTTTCGTCTTTGGTCCGCGAACAGATCGCGCTGTTTGTTGCCTATGCTTCATCTTCTACTTGCTGTGGCCTGTTGTTGTTTTGCTGTTGTTGATTTGCTGTTGTTGTTGTTGTTGTTGTTGTTGTTGTCATGCCCAAAGCTGGGGGTCGACCTATTCAATATGCTGACACACGCGCCAACACCTCCTACGCTCGAGCAGCGCTGTCGCGTCGCAGTCCTCAGTCGACACAATCCACAACCCACTCGTTGAGTGCTCGTGCATTGTTTTTGCGACGCGATGCGACGCAACGATCTGTTAAAGCTTTCAAAGCTTTACATATGTACATACATATATTTTAGATATGTTTGTAGCTTACAGAAGCCACAGCCACTCGGTCGACGCATGATGAAACAAAAACAACAACAGAAACAGAAACAATAGAGGAATGAATTGGGAATGGGAATGATTGCTCAGTCAGCAGCGTTGACAGGAGCAGAGACAGCGACAGCGGCAGCAGCAGCAGCGTTTGTAATGCGATTTGTGTGCAACGCAACGTCAGAAGAAATTGGATGGTCTCGGATTTGAGTAAAAAGAATCGAATTTAGAAAATTGTACATATAAAACACTTTGTTAAGCATTATATTATTTAATTAATTGAGCTGTTGTTTGCGGTATTTACATTTCACTTGCAAGTACAAGGTATCTGCTAGCCTGGTCGTTTTCAATTATAGTCAAACCAATTCGATTAGTTTGAGCACTCGAAGCATTGTTGTTGCTTTTGTAATTTATGCATTTTTGCTTCCCAACTAATTTACATTTAAATACCCGCACAGCCTACTTATCTAACACACACACACACACACACATAGAGAATACACAGCTGCGCCCTGTTTGCGAGCTTAGACACAAGAGTGCGGTGGGATGGGGGGAGATGGATTCTATGTGACGTTTGCGATCTGTTCCTTTTGAGGTGGAAGAGAGAGAGAGAGAGAGAGGCAGGCTCAACTACTTGCAGACTTTGCAGCAGCAGCAGCAGCTGAGCTTTCATATTAAATGATAATAATGGGAGAGCAGTGGATCCCATTTGCAACTGCCATCTCTTTTGCACTTATTCCACATCAGTTGCTCAGTTGCGATTACCGTTGATGTCACAAGAATAACAACAAATTGGCTTTTGTTTTGCATCACGTTCGCATCGGGGCGTATGTTAATTTCATTTTTGTTTTGTTTGTTGCCTTTGCAATCTTATAATAAAATTAAAATATAAACATAAAAAAGAAAACGAAGAATGCTCGACAGTAAGATGCCCATTACTGTCATAATATTATTAAAAATATAACTCTTGTAAAGAATATATTAACAAACCTAATAGCCTCTGTTTCTTTTGTGTACTGGGCTAAAAAGAGAAGACAAAAATTTTAAATTTTTTAAAAATTTAAATGCAAACATCGAGTCAATTAATTCGTATGCCATGTTTGGCGCCTGGTTTGTAAACCAGCTTTTGGATTAACTAAACAAACAGTCAAGTCCATTGTTATTGTTATTGTTACTATTGTTGTTGTGGTTGTTTTTGAAACTCTTGGGAACAGTTTTGGGTCTTCATAGCGAATGAGATACGTTGTCTGTAAATTAATTAGCTTCATGCGCCAATCGATTTTGAATTTTCGTATTTTCCAACAGAAAAACAAACGGGGCTAAAAGTGAAACTAACTGATCAGAAGTTAAATAATACATTTTTAAATATAGGCATTAATTATTCCAGTTTTTTTGTATAAATACATTGCAATGTCATCGAACTCTGCTCTCAGCTTCAAAATTGAATTTGTTATTTGATATTTTTATTTTGGTAATTCAAGAAATTTTCAAAATAAAGATGGTCTTATTTCGTACAGTTTCAGTTGGAATTGAAATGTATTATAACTAAATTTTTATGACAAATCCAAAGTTGATGCTATGAATATTTTAAGAAGATCTTATCTATTCAGTATCTGTTGCAGGAAAATAAACTGGGCATAATTAGCATAAGCTCCAATGATTAATCCAAGCATATTAAAATTTGTTTCAACCTATTCATCTTTAATCTATTCTTTGTGGTAATAAAAATTCGTTTATTTCTTACAAGATTAGTTTATTTTTTATTTTCCCATCGAATCAGATCAAATTCAGTAATTAAACTTAAGACCCTGACAAAAGCGTATTAAAGTTAGTTTAGGTTTGGTGAAGGTTAAGTTAAGTTTTGTTCAGAAATATGAGAATTCAGATATTTAGATGAAGTAAATATGACAATAGAGATTAAATAGATACCGTGTTAAGATACAGATATTATTTACTTTTTTCTTTACAAATTCGTATTATTATTTTGATTTAATTCCCTCGTTAGATTTCTTCTGACGTAAAGAATGCATAATAATTTAAAGATTTGGTCAACGGATGTGAATTATTGGTATACTTGTATAATAATGGGCCATTTACAGATACGAATGGGGCGCGTTCCGCGATCCGCAATCGCAAATGCGTCAATCGAACTTAAAAAGTCGCTAAAAACAAAATGTCGACGCAATTATAGAGATAGAGGGCGTTGGAGGAAGAATCAAGAGGGGCAGGTTTAAGACGAATGTTCATGATGTATGACTTTGTTTACAGGAAAAAGAAAGAAAAATATCTAGAGAAAAAAGTAACTTTTTAATGAATTTGGCACACTTCAAACGGGAAACGGTGCGGTGGGAAATTTTGAGGGTGAATGAAGGGTAGGAAGGTGCGAGGGGAGATTACTAATTGTTGTTATTTTGTTTTGGGATTTTCAAATGATATCTATAGGAGAACTAGGCCAAGATAAAAACGCTTTCGCCTGTTTGTTTATAATTGTTTATACAATTTGCAGAGCGAAACAACTTTTTTTGTTGTTTCTTTTCAGATAGCGCGCAATCTATTTACAGCTCCAAGGGAGCCAAGTTTGAGGGGGGAGGAAGTGAAGGTACATAGGCCTTGATATGTGCACAAACATCCCAGTACACACACAAACACACACACATATGCGATTGGTGCTTACATTTTGCAATTAGATTAGAAATCGCCCAAAATACGCGACCATAAAACATGAAACTGAAACTGGAAAACAAGAAAAACAAAAACATTAAATGGCGATTAAAAGTAATTTAGATAAAAACAACTGAAAGCAAATAGCCAACAACAAATAAAAACAACAACAACAACAAAAGCGAGCGTAATAAGTAGAAGAAGAAGAAGCAGCAACTGTGAAATACACACATAAAATGTATCTGTATCTTAATTCTCTCGGTGGGGTATGACAAATTCTAAAAAGCTTTTAACAAAGGTTTAAAAAGGGGAAAATAAAAAAATGATGTGAAAAATTTAAAAGATATTCTTGTACAAAAATAAATATGTTCTTGTTTAAATATTAAATATATTACATTGCATGTAAAGATAAAAAATATATTGAAATTGTAGATACAATTTAATGGATATAAATTGCATGAAATAATGTAAATAAAAGGAGATTGATCTGTAGGTGCCATTTAATGGAAATTTAAATAACTTTTTTTAAATAAAATAAGTAAAATAATTATACAAATTTAAAAAAATCAATTTTTTTTTTTTAAATTTTAATTTTTTTCCTTTAAATATTAAATATATCACACACATTATATAAAGTTTATAACAAAAAGGGGAATTACAGAAACAATTTGATGTAACATTGAAGAAGATTGATTTTTAGATGGAATAAATTTAATAAACATACAATTCTAAATAAATTTAATTTAAAGAATTGAAATATAAAATATTTCCTTTTTAACAAAGTTTGAGAAACGCTAAAGTAAAGGGCATTTCTTAGTCGGTTTGATATCGAATTGAAGCCACTTGCAGCTACCAAATGCGTAACAGTATTCGGAAGAAGATCAGAGAAGAAGAAGAAGAAGAGAACCCGCTGAGGTGCGTACCGAGTTTATCTAGGGGCGCCAGATAAATGCGACGACTGCGACGTGCTTAACTGATTTAGTTAATTGCATTGTTTTTCAATTAAAGTTCGTATTAATTGAGCAAACAGAAAAGACAGACATAAAGACAGCAGCAAAGAGGAGTATACTCGAGTAGGAAAAAACACACGCCAAATGATAGCACAGCATTGGCTCAGATAAGATAAATCCCCCCTGGGCTGAGACCGTAAACAGACTGAACAGACTGAACCTCATCTGGAAGCTCAACCCCGACACTACACGTATGGTTATGGGCCATGACTAAAGTGTTTGCACACTGATAAGCGACATATGAAAAACATTAACAAATATTTATACTCGCTTAACCATTTATTGCTATAAATGAATGTACATATATGTAACTCTATCTGTAGCCTCAGCTACACTCTGTATCTGTATCTTTAACTCTATCTGCACTTTTATTTATTGAAAGGATTAAGGAACTTTTATTTGTTTGTGTTTGCTTTTGTGTTTTGCTTTTTTATTAGAAAAGTTCAATTGAGCTTTCTTTAGATTTAATGGGTTACATCAGTTGATTAGACAATATTATAAATTTTAATTTAAAACTTATCATTAAATATTAATTGTAATGGTAATATTTCATATATTTCCAACAAATCTGTTTTCCGTATGTTGTAGTATGACAATTAAATACTATAAAAAATAGCAACTGTACCAAGTTTCAGCAAGTTAGCTTTAGAATTGACTTGGAGATAAATATAACCACAGTCTATCCTAAAATTGTATTTATACTAAGTATCATAAAAATATAATTTGAATAAAGTTTTTTATTTATAAACGGAATATTTCGTATATAACAAGTCTTTATTGCACTATTTTTCCTCTTTTTCATTGTTCATTTAATGAACTAAACGAGAGACGCACTATTAAAAGTTGCTTACTGAAAGGCAGTGAGAGAGGCAGAGATACATAAAAGTATATAGGGGTATTATATAGTATATAGACTGATGAACTTGACTCGGAAGAGGCTGTGACTGTGACTCTGACTGTGGCTTATCTATGGTAATTGAAAGTGAGTGCGAGTGCCAGTTTGAGTGTATTTGTGAATGCTTTTGCTGCTTTTCTACTTTTCTGCTGGTCTGCTTATTTATTTATGCAAGGGCCGAGGTGTGTTTCCAGCGTGTGGCATTGTGGCATTGAATATGGATTCGTTATACTGAACTGAACTGAACTGAAGCGGGTGAGTATTGTTATAATAACAACAAGAGTGGCTTCCAATTTGAAATCAATTAACGTTGAGTGCTACTGGGCATGACAAGAGCGTCAATATTTACACAAAATAATGACAATCGAATAAACAGACGCAAAGAATGAAAAGAAACGAGCCCAATAGCTAAACTCTGCCTAGACAAGCCCAATCCGTAGCCCAAAACCAACATCCAAGTCGAATCCAAATTTAAGCCCTACAAATTGAGTCAACTCGAAACCGAGTGAAACCAAAACACGTGTGACGACGCCTACGAAGCCTTTCTTTAACTTTTTTATTTCTTTTTTGACCATCTCAAATAACGAAATTTAGTTAAGCTTACAATCAGTTAAGATACTGAAATTACACTGTGTATTTGGTTCTTCCCTCGGATTTAAACTATAATTGTATCTAAAGTTATTGCTTAGGTGAATTTACAATAAAAATAAAAAATACATTGTTTGCTTAGTGATAAAATGAAAACCATCATGGCTCATTTACTTATTAGAAAAATTTCATACCTTAAAAAGGGTAAAAAATGGTATTTTTGGGAAAAATCCGTTTAAGATTCAGAAAAATGCAGAAAAAAAAGAGAATATTTTTAAATAAAAGTTGTAAGTACAACACTATAGAAGTTGACATGAATTAAGAATTCATTAACTCCAAAATCGTGTCTTTTTTGTGAAATGTACATTATTGAACCGAAAATTCCTCCTTCTGCCCGCCAAGAGCAACACTTCTTCCAACAAGCGTAGTTATCTAGCATATTGATAGAGTCATTCATAAATATTAATGGATTTGGAAATGCAGTCGAAATTTTCAGAATTGCAGTACGCAGAGAGAAAGAGAGAGAGATAGAGATAGAGAGGTCAGAACAGCACTCACAGTTCAAGTGGGCAATTCATTCATTCTGGGATTAGCTGGAACGTTTGCTACACGTTGCACCATAAATTTACCTGGCCATTTTTACTATGCAAAGAGCGAAAAATGTGTAGTTTTTGGACCCGAAAAAAGAAATTAGAGAAACACCTCGCTGAGGCTGAATTATGAGGCTACCTGAGCGACAGACAGACAGACAGACAGTCCAACCGACTGCTGACTTTAGACTTGCGATTCGCGACTCCTTAACTACCCTGAAATTCATTCATAAATTTCAAGGCAGCGCTTTAAGTTGCCACGTCTGACACTCGTTTGGGCCATAAAAATGTCGCATTATTTTATGCCGGCACACGTGCGAGAGGACAACGACGAGGCCGACAACGAGGCCGAGGACGAAGGACACTTCCGGCATTAACGACTTCAAGGATGTCGAAAACCAGGCAAACAGGCAGCTCACTTCTCTCTCCCCTCCTTTTTCCTCGCTGAATGCAACTACTTAAGACTGCGCAATGTGCATATTTGCATGGGAATTGGATAGTTGAAATTAGCCGGGTACTTAAAATGCGTTTACGACTTACGACTTGCACTGAATGCCATTCACATGCCAAATGAATACATTGTAAACCCGCTCCATTGTATTTACAAATATTGTATGAATACATAACATGAGATTTATCTGTCATCTCTCACCTGACACTTTGACTGTCAGTCAGACTGTTAAAATTTGTTATAGTTTCTCCTTGGCTAATTTATGACCATATTCGGTGATTATTTTGGCTAAGTTGTTGTATTCCAGGGAGCATTAATTTTATTACTTTTGGCTAATGTTCATAAATGTCTGTAAATGTGCGTTTTCTCCTTTTATGATTGTCAGTTACTGAGTTTTTATAGCTAGAATGCTGAAATGTGGTATAGTTATTCTCTAGGGAATATTTTATCATATTCTGGGCATAATTTTGATTTGCTGTTAAGTTTTCATTAAAATCAAAATGTATTTCTTTTGTGTAACGTTCGAAACGAATCTCAAAATAGCTCTGTTGACTAGTATCTAGTGGTTATTTTTTCTTTATATAGGGATCATAAATAACTTTAAATGTTTACTGTTGCTTTGTCTGATTCTCAGACCTTCATTTTAACAACTAGACAGCTGAAATTTGTTATAGACACTCCCCTGTTAATTTTTTATCATAATCAGGTCGTGTTTTTGATCAGATATGAAATTCCATTTAGAATAAACTTTATTCCTTTGGCCTCAATCATACACTTTTTGGCAAATTGCAAATTGTTTAGCTTTCGTCGTTGTTGTTGTTGCTGTTGCACAATATCAAAATTGTTGCATCCGTCAGATACGAATATTCGTGCAATGCTCCCGACACGCAAATTGGTTGAGGCACAACAAAATCTAGAAAATTGAATCATTTCGCACTGACAGCTAAATATGAAATCAGAAATGGAATTACAAAACAGACACTGGCCCATTTCCCCATTCCCATTCTGCCCAAAACGGATACGCGGCCAAATTGAATTGTGTCCCCCGTCTAAACTCTTACCCCGTTCAACTAACCCACCTCATTTCCCCCTCGACGACACCCCTGGCCATCTGTCAGTGAGTTCTTGAGGTGAAAATGCAATTATTTATTAGCAAAAAAAGAAAATATGTATCCGTATACACGACAACACGGCAAACGCAATCAAAACATGACGCACACACGCCAGTTAAGGAAATGGATGAAGGTGGCAAAGGGGAAAGGGGGAGACGCAACTGACAGGGGCACGTATGTAGAATTAGTTTACGAATTGCTGCAGGATACGTGGAGCAACATTTTACAGCAAACAATTTCCCAATTCAAGGGACGGGCGACGGGAGGACAACAGCCAGAGCACGCTGTCAGTTGCACAGTGGCACAAATAAGTGAAATAGTCAACTATATTTGAAACAATGACAATTTAGAATAATATTATGAAGAAGAAATAATTATTAAAATTAAAAAAAGCCCTTTAACAATTTATAAATAGATTGGAGAAAAGAAAACATCGACAAAAATATAATCATAATGCTTGATATAATATTGCAAATTTTATGTAATAATAGACTGCGGATTATGCTGTCAGTTTTTAGAGACAACATTCTATAAAAGTTTATAAAAAAAATTTCAAATTTGTAAATGTCTAAGATTTTATTGCGAAGAAAATATTTTTAAAATAGTAACTACTATACAATTATGTAAAGAAACAATTTAAACTGCTTCATTATTTTAATTTTATAGAATGTTAAAGAATTTGAACTAATTTTTTTAAAAATAAAAAAAAAATTAGTAATTTCTACGCATTTAAATAATAGTGTTAAATTTGTGAAATTAAATCAACAAATAATTTATTTTAAACTATTTTTAATTCCTTTTGGTTTTTTTTTAAAAAGTGTTATAATTTTTGGTCAATATTATTTGATATTATCCCACTGTAGCCAGCTCATAGACATAGGCATAGAGACACAGACATGGAGGGAGCCCCAAAAACCTTGTTGTCTGGCAGCTGGGGGAATTGGAATTGGCTAGGTTTTGGTTATGGTTAAGGTCCTGGGTTCGGGGCACACTGCTCCCGGCGAGAGCCTCAGGAGATGTGCAGAAGTTGGGGGCGGAGGAGGGGAGGAAGGGAGGAAAGTTGTAGCACATGTAACGGCAGCAATGCAACCTGAAAGACGTACATACAAATTTGTGGAAGCTCTATTAAGTGTTGCCACCAGGAAAAGCTTCCAAGCCCCAAGCCCCAAGCCCTAAAACCCAAAAAACTCAAACGAATCGAACCGAAGCTGAAGCCGAAAACCGACCTGAGTTTTTGGCGAACGCACAACACGCTGATTGTTTAGCGGGCGGGGAAAGTGGGAGGCTGGAAGGGGGTAAAAACTTTTAAAAGAAAACTTATAAGTGTGTGTGTGTGGATTTTTGAAATGAATATGCATAGGCGCGAGGGCGTGGCAGAGGCGCACGGTGCCGGAAAAACTCTTGGCAAAAGTAAATTTAAAAGTTTTTCATGCGCCGCCATCGTTCTGTCCCCTCCCCTCCCTAACACCCCCTCTGCCCCTCTGGGAGATATGAGTAGCGCTCACTTTTAGACAAGTTTTCCTAGTTTTTTTGGGGTAACGTGGAACTTGGAAAAGGAACGCGAGGCACGTGGATGGCAAGAGATTCGCTCGCAATACCAGAAAATGTGCGATAATTCACATAAGCAGTCTTATCATATGTATGAGTGTGTATCTCTGTGTGTATGTGTGTGTGTGTGTGTGTATGTTTGGGATATCCTGCGGAAAGAAAGCACCTCCCAAGCATTTAGGCATGCAAAGTTTTCACTGTGGCACGTTCCACCAGAAAGCTATTAAGATGCCCCCAAAGAGAAAAGTTCGTATATAGATAAAATATCAGATAAACTTGGAACTTATCTCGCATTTATGACACGGGTTCTCTTTAGACATAATAAAACTACATATTTCAAAAATGTTTAATCAGTTTCTAATGCATTCTGAACTAGTTCTGAAACTTTTTGAAATTCAAACACCTTTATAATTAGTTGTACAGCAATTTTAAGGAATTTTCATCAAGGAATTCCGAAGTTGGTTCTCTGAGTCAAGTCTGTAAATCCATTTAAACTAAAAATTAGTAATTATTAGAGAATTTTTAATATCCTACTTAAATTTGAAATGAAACTACAAATAATATTTTCTCAATCTTAAACTTGTTAAGTTTTGCACTGAACCAGAGTGTGAACCATTTGTTAAGCCAACTTATTTCATTCTTCGCATACTAAGCACGCTGTTTGTGCAAGAAATCTTAGCTTATCTCGGTTCTGGCCATTTCTCTTGGCATTCTTAAGGATGGAATCGCAACTAACATTTTCGCACGCACGCATCCGAAAACCATTTAAATAACGCTCCATCATCAGGCACACCCACATACACAGACACAGACACCTAAAAGGAAACTTTTACCTTCCCTTGCCCCTTACTGCTTACTCCCCTTTCAGCATTTTCCCCTGCAGGGGCTGCTGTACTGTTTCGTGGAGTCGTTCCATGTCGCATCTCGTCTGTTTTTTTTTTTGGAAGCGAGCGTTGATAAATGCACAGAGCATAAAAGTTGAGGCAAAACTACTTTTGGGGTTTTTAGGCAAATTTTCGCCCTAGAACTAAAAACGTAGCCAACTACTTTCTACTTACCTGGCGCTGTGCCACACCCCCTCCTCCGCCTCCCTGCAATCCCATTTCCACCAAATCGCTGGGGCCATTAGAGCTCTGGCAAAAACGCCGCTAAATGCGATGTGAATTATTTAAGGCACGTGTGTTGTGCAGAATGCGGCAAATTCGACAGTGAAATGCATTTATTATTGAAGATACCGACAAGTACCGCCATTTTCCTCGACTTTTCCTCTGCCTTTCCGCCACAATCACATCCCACTCCACTCCACTCCCTTTCAAGTGGCAGTAGTTGCCAAATGGCTGCGGAATCCTTCGCCTGACAAGCCAACCAATTATGTTCGCCTGATGAGTGCTTTAGTGGGTAACGAGAAGTGCGGGGGCGACTCCTGCCTTGGAGGGGAGAGGGGCATGGGGGGTATTTTGATAAACGCTTTACAGTTTGAAAAGTTTTGTGCTGTGTGGCACGTGATTGGAATAACGCGTGCCACAGTCAGCTACAGCTCAGCCTCAGCTACAGATTCTCGCCACAAATGTGGAAATTTTACACGAGTTACGATTATGTGAGGCCGCCAAGTGGATGAGGCGAAATTGGGGCTAAGAAAATGAGAAAATTAGGTGGCAGGCAAAACCTGCTTCTGATTTTGGCAGTCGACAAATGTTGCACACTCTGTTCGAAAATTAGCATACATTTATTTATACCAACGCGTTCCGGAAAACGTTTAAAAAGGAGCGTTAAATAATTATGTTTAATCATTTTAAAATTAAAATATGATTAATAAATTAAATTTACAGCAGATATATAATTCAAAAATAATTATAAACATTTATATTATTTTCAATATAATTAAAATTCAACAATTGAAAGAAGTAAGTGAAATTTGGTGATTCTGTAAGTTGGAACGTCCTCATATTTGACATTGAAAAGTTTTTTAGCTCGTTATTATTTTATTTTGATAAGTTCTTTATTATTTTTAAATTTAATACTCCACAATTAAATAAAAATACTTTCTGTCAAAATCAAAAACTTTAGCTTTTAAGTTTTGGAGCTTAAAGTTTCTTGGAACACCCCCATTGAAAGATTCGCCTACGTGTTTTATGTGATGTTTATTTCGATAGCAAAGTGGTAAATTGGAAATACAAATTGGACTGTAATATAGTTAGTTTTACATCTGGCGATATATTTATATATAAATATATATGTATGTATATTTATAGTATGTAGACCTAGGCTGTCTCTTTCTCTCTCTAACCCTTCTCATTCTTATGCTCATGCTCTCACAGTGGTCTCAGTCTTGCTTCAATTGGCCGCCGGTTCGCCATTTCCCTGCACATGGAGTATCATCTCGAAGGGATCCCATTCAAGGTCCGATTCATGCTTGACCCGTCGCCTCCCGCCGCCTCCGTGCAACGGATGATGGGGATGATGCGGATGCAGCGGATGCAGTGCGCCGTGATGAGGCAACTGGTGTTGCACCAATCCAATTGGCATGTCCTGCGCATGCTCCGCCAGCCCTGGCGGTCGATACAGCTGCAAATGCTGGGCAGGACCATGTCCAACTCCCGCCTGCTCCTGTTGATGATGATGAGCATGTGGCTGAGGATGCGAATGCGAGTGAGAGTGTGGATGGTGCTGCTGCTGTTGCTGCTGCTCGCTGACCATCTCCTGGATGTGCTCGCGCGTCTGCTCCCGCTCGTCCACCTTGCGCAGCAGCATCTCCCGCATGAAGGACATGCGCTCAAAGTGCTCCCAGTTGGAGCGAAATCCCTGCTGTCCATATTGCGAGTGTCGCTCCTTCTGCAGCTCGTCCACGTAGCGCTGCTTGATGATCGACCAACGTGTCTGCATTAGAGCTGCGATCAAAATATTAAAGGAGGATTAGACTACTCGAAAAGTGATCTTTAAAATATTCATACATATTTGTATAATATACAAGTCTCAGATACATATGGATTGATTAATTCTTTCTATGGTTACCCCAAATGCTTTTCTATTCATCCTGATCCTTCTTGAAAACTGCCCTGAACGAGCCGTTTACTTTTTTTACTTTTAATCTCATAATAAAAATTGATGTTATGGAAGAGATTATCAATTAAATAATTTTGATTGTGTATACCAGCGGTGGGCACGCGGTGGCTCCGGGAGCAGCAACTGCCGTCTGCTTTATTTCTGCCTTTCCGACACTTGAAATTTATGACCGTCTTTAAAAAAAGTTGTTGTTGTAGTTGTTGTTGTTAATATATAATAAAATTAGGTTGATTCTATGTTTCAAAATACAAATCAACTGTGACCCTAAAAATGATGTTGAAGATGCTTTTCGTAGAGTCTGGAGCTACTTACTCGGCGTCAGGCCCATCTCGACGGCCGCCTCCTTCCAGACGGCGGAGGTGCGGCTCTGGCCTTGTCCCTTCTCGCTGCGCTGCCGCCCCGCCCACAGCGAGGGGCGCGCCTTGATGGCATCGATGATGCGACCTCGCATGCTGTTGTGCAGCGAACTGGGCCGGCCCAGTTTGCGGGTGGGCGTGGTCGTGGCCTCCACGGTGACAGCGGCCTGCGGCACGAGTCCGGTGAAGGCGGTGTAGTTCATTCCATGGGCAGCCGGCTGCGCGATCAGATGTGGCAACGCCGTCGTGGACGGGGGCGTCGAGGGCGTCGCCGAGGCCGTGGACTGCAGCCAGCTGAAGCTGCCACTTGGACGACCCCGCCCATGTGTGGCACTTGGCAGTGGCGGTGGCGGCAACGTTGGCGGTGATCCTCCTCCTCCTCCCCCTCCCACTTGCAACGTCGACTCGCCGCCAGGGGGCGCTGCCTCAGAGCTGGCAGCGCTCGATTGGGCGCCCACAATCTTGGCCACGGTTATGTTGTACATAAAGGACATGGGCTCAAAGTGTTCCCATTTGGTATTGAAGCGGTCCTTGTGCAGGATCTGACGGTGCACCAAATTGTGGTAATGATACTTCATTTGACTCCAAATTGACTGCAATTTTACTGTGTGAAAAATGAGGGACAATGGAAAGGAGAAGTTCAGAAAGAGTAAAGATTTAATATAATATTGACATTTTTTATTTTTAAGAAATAAAATAAATAAAATATTAATTAATTGTGATTGAAATATTTTAATTTGTCTGTCTAAGGCTTAGACTCTAAGCTATTTCTATAACCAGGTTATACTATAAGAGGGAATATACTATACAATTTATAGCCAATGCAATAAGTACAGGGTATAAAGAGATGAGTGCGAAAGACTTAACAGTCTTTCATTCCTTTTGATACCCTTTCTTCGTTCGCTGCACCCAATGAAGCCAAAGTCTTATTGAGCATTGCACAAGTTTATGACACGAC